>VYXH01006287.1:109837-122840 GCA_013397275.1 Burhinus bistriatus | reverse complement strand
AAAAAAAAAAAGAAAATTAAAAAAGGGGAGAGCTGGCAGAGAAAATTTACAATTAAACTGAGGAATTTTAAAATATGCAGATTGTTCCTAGACAGATCTAACAGTAGGCAGATACTGACATTCCTGCAGTCCTGAACAAAATGCGTGGGGTTGTTTTGTTTTATGACCCCACCTGTTTCCCTCCAACACATCTCTCCTCCTCTTGTTCCCTAATATTCCTCCTGAGTCCAATTTATTCGATTTGTAGAACATGTGAGGATTGTTTAGGTAGATCATATCAATGACAACACAGTGACACTAACAGCTAGACAGGGTGTCACACTGCCTTTTTGGAAGGGTAGAACTTGCCTTTTTTACAGGCAGTATTTCAACAAGTCAGCAGTGCTACAGGAGCTGTGTCCCCGCCCCACTCCGTAACTGATATCGGATATGCTGAGACAAACGCTTACCGTTCTTTGCTCCTCTGAGTATCCTTTTATCACACAGAATAATTTAATTGATTTAAACTGGACCAAAAATATCCAAAAATGAGCCAAAATCCAATACGCCTTTTGGCATTGAACAAATCTTTATCCTGTGAAGGCAGTGTCAAAACATCCATTGACCATACCTGAATAAATATTTTGCTGTCTGTGAAATTACTATGAATTACTTATGATCTATTTATAGTACTTAAAACAGAAGTTCATCAAAAGATGAGACTTTTGAAATTAATCCAAGGTAGGCTCAGTGCACGAAATGGAACAGTTTAGCTCTCAAGTGTAGTTATGATACAGGTATCCAGATGAGCCAGTAGCAATAAAGAGATTATTTCCTCTTTATCTCATGATCATATCATGTATCTGGCTAATCTGTGAATGAAGTATTAACTACCACGCACTTTCAGGAGCTGGGACAAAACATGGTGAGTTCCCAAAGGTGCAAGCGGACTTGTTTGTGTTTGTAAGTCAGTTAACAACGAGCTGATGTGGTTAAACAGTTACTCCATCAGTGATTTGGCCCTGTTCTTTTCTCCAACTGGTAGGTAGGCAGGCAGATTAAATTTATGCCATGTGTTTATTTTTCTTGTAACGAAATGAGTTGCGCTTATATTTCTAGTCACTATGAGGTGGTAACAACCTTACAAAATATATTGATTTACGTTAAAAAAATGAGGAGTTAGCAGGAATACAATGACATGCCACCCAATGAACAATGTTTTATTTAAAGGAAATGGCAGTACACCATATTTTTTATTAAAAAAAGCTCAATTACAGACCTTAACAAAAATTAAATTTATAGTTGAGCCTCAGAGTTTTGAAGCTACCAGTTGTTTCCTGGAAGTGACTTTGAAATGAGTTTTGGGAAATCATTTTAGTATTGACTTGGGCCATAATGGTTGGCTGTTGCTTTTTTGTATAAGATTGATTAAATTACTCTGAACAAGCTCCAAGTCCATGTCCTTCTCTGAGGCCAATTGTGAATATGACCATAATACACTCTCTAAAAAATATTTCAGAAAGTAAATAATCTCTAAACCTGGAAGCATGTCGCTGCACTCTTAAAAGAACAAGCAAATGAATTTTGTTCCTTGTCTCAACATACACGCCTTCTTTCTTTTATCCCACACGCTTTCTCAGGTTTTAAAAGGCTGGGGTTATTTGCTAGGTTTCTTCTATACACTACAAGAAGGGATAATTTTGACTATGTCTTAAAGAAAGAACTAGCTAAGAAATGTGTATTGGCAGTAACAAGAATTAGCAGTTGTACTACTGATTTCAGCCTTTATTTGCCCCTCTGAAATGTATGACCCCTCTAGTTATTTCTTCATACTTCAGTAAACTCAAGGGAAATCAGGGCCACGTTATATCGGGCTCTATTACCAGCACATGGGAATGAATGCTTTTAATCTAAAAAAAAGCTTTGAAAAGAAATCCAAATATGCGAAAAGGCCATAAACAGAGAGGTAAAAGGACTTATCCACAGCTGTTGAGCGTGCCTGGCCTGGAGACAGAAGTAGAACCCAGGTCTTCAGAGACCTCTATCAGTGTCCTATCCAGTGGGCTCTGCTGCTTCTTGGTCACCTGAGTTGAGATAGCTCCCAAAACACTGGCTGGTCTGAGTTTCTATAAAATGTATGGTATGTATTTCAAAAAGCAAAATTAAAAGCCAGTAAGATACATCCCCAGGAATGCCCCAAGAGGTGACTAGTGCACGTCTCCCACTAAGACAGAAGCAAGGCAGACTGCAAGAAACTGTGAAGAATAGGAGCAAGAGGAAGAAAACAGTAGAAGTTTTGGGAGGAATTTAACATGAGCAGCTGGACAGAAAGTGTCTTGAACAGTGACATGCACTCTGCAGTCATGATACAGAGAAAAAGCAACAGTTTGTGGGGTACAACCTTCCAAAGGACAGCCTGCTGCACTTCCCCAATCTCCTGACTTCTCATTTGAGATGGAGTAGGTGAGTTGGAGAGCAAAACTCCCCAAATAAAATCTGGTTCAATAAGGGTAAAGATCGCTAGGGAGCATGGCCCTGTGATACTGTTAGGATGGATTTCTATTTCCTTGGCATTAGTTTCCACGCTAGGAGGTCCTGCACTGAGTTTTTAGGCCATAAGATCTGAGCAAGTCTTGGTTGACAGGCAGATGAGGTTGGCTCGCAAAGGTTGTGATTTTCTGTTCTTCCTGTTAAGTGTCTTTAACACCTGCTGGCAAGAGTGACCTAGGTCCTCAGAGGTCTTAAGTAATCAGGAATCCTGCAGGGTACAGGTTAAACAGGCACTAAAAGAGTGGGTAGCTGCAAAGTTCTGTAATTATTTCCATGATCTCTCTCTCTATCCAGTCCTTTGTTGTTCAAGGCAAAAGTATTTGGATACCAACTCATGGAGGGAACTGCCAAAATGTCTCCTACATTCCCTACTCTACAGGTGGTCGTCTTTAGATCTTTAAGGTTAGAAAGAAAACTTGTTTGCTCCTTAAATTGATCAAAGCACAAGGGATGATTTAATTGAATGAATGTTGAAAGAAGTGGCAGCCTGTGTCAGATTTTTCTTGTTGATATTTATTTATTTATTTATCTATCTATCTATTTATTTATTTATATTGAGTTTCTACCTTAGGTAGAGAGAAAAATCTTATAATTCACAGCCTCAAATTTGAGCTGTAATAGACTGTTTGTTTGTTTGTTTGTTTCTTCCTTTGTTTTCTGGTTTCTTTGAGTTTCCGAAAAGACAAGAATTTTTCTCCTGGTAAATGTGCTGGTTAATTTTGTATTAATTTGAATATGTTACTGACAAATTGAATTTACTGCTGCCCCACAAACAAGGTAGATATGAATGATCCCTCTTGTACTTGTTTTCCTGATGAAATTTTAAACGTAGTTTGCTAGAAATGGAATCACAGTTAAAGCAATAATTAGTATTTCAGTCTGTTTAAAATAACACTTTAATTATGTGTAGTAACTCTGAGAATTGAAGAATATCCCTGTAGGTATTACAGTGTTATTTTAGATGTTCGGCTTAAATATCTAAATTCACATAATTCACTAATATTCCCTTCTCAGTGGGGTGGCATTCAAGCTCCAGGTGGTGTCGACATATTTTTTAAACCACAAAAATGGAGAAGATACAAAATGAAGGAAAAAGAAACAGCCAATTGAACTCTTAATTTGTCAGCCAATATCTCACATCATTTGAATGGTCTTATAGCAAAGCATGTACCTAAAAAGGAACAGCACTTTCTGTGAAAAGCTGATGTCCCAAATGGTTAGGGTAGAAGCAGGTGAACATACAGGGAGATTCCTGGACATAAGGCACTGAAGCTCCAGTTGACCAAAGGGAAGAAAATAAACACCATACAAACATTGGGCCAAATACCACCATATCAGAGGTTAAGTCAAGTCCACGTGTGCTGTAGGACAGAGCTGAGAACAGAATTAGTTTGAGCCACTACGTCTTTCCCCCATCCTTTCACAGGACATAGGTGGAAATGGCAAGCAGAACTTAGCAGATTCAAGTAGGTGACTTTGAAAATAATTCATAGTGAGTGAACATGTGTTAAAGCAAAACCAATTCTGGTTGCTTTAGGTAAGACATGGGCAGCCTCGTTGCCAGTGCCGAGGGTGATTTGTATGCAGAGAATAGCCTCATTTTCTTTGCCTCGTGTCTTGCACAGAGGCTGTCGCTGCACATACACTGTGAAGTTTATGGCTATGGGGGTTTTCTAACTGTAAGCATCTCTGACACCCCAGTTGCACTGTTGTTTTCTCTAACACCCCAGTTGCCCTGTTTTTTTTTCTACTTCAACAGCAGATCTTTTCCCAGTAGGTGGCGTGAAAAGAATTATCTACAATTCTTCTTGGCCCCCTTTCTTTCTGCAGATTCTGCCTTAATTAAACTCATTATCCAAATGACATATTTCCTATAGGAAAGGTTTGACATGAGACAAGATTGTTATATCTTGTTCAAAACCTCCTGCCAGGAGGTTCACTTAACCAACACAGTGAGGCTTCCAAGAAGTCATTACATTGCTCCCCAAACTGTTTTTGGAGAGAAAGGGTTTTCTTTTTGCAAAAAAATATTATTATTTTTTTTGTCAAAAATATCTGCTTTTCTTTCTAAAATGTACTTTGTCCACAAATATTGCTGTGATGAAATCCCTGTATTGTGGTCAGGTCTACAGTGATCCAGATAAGAAAGACAGGTGCTTCAATGGCATTTTTTAGATTTTTTTTGTTGTTGTTGTTGTTACTCGGGAGCCATATAAATAGAGACAGTGCAATATGCAGCATCCCTTGCTCAGAGCCTGCGCCTGCCATGGGGGATCATCCAGCTCTGTGACTATGGAGAGACAACAGAAAAGCAAAAGGAATAGAAGTAAGAGGTGAGAAATGCTCAGGAGAGGCATTGCTAGTTCTTTAAGGGATTTCTAGTTCTTTAAGGGATTTCCAGCACACAGTCTGTAGAAAATTATTATCCACATCCAAACTGGGCAGAAACCCCTTTCAGGAACTGTCATCATGAACCCGTAAGCAGTTGGCATCAGCAGCACTCTCCAGGCTGCACCAGGGACTGGGATCAGACACTCACAAACCCTTAATTTGAGGAAGGATCCGCAGAAGGCTCCCAGGTAATATACCAGATACCTTGTATTTTAGTGCATCTGACCGTAATGAACTATAGCACTGATATAATACATATAGCATAAAATATCAACATGTACAGCATAAATACTGCTTGGACCTCTCTCGATGCAAAAAGCATATAAATGATAGTGGTTTAATTTCTGGTTAAGCTATAGCCTTTTCCAGGGCACAAAAAGCAAGCAAGTGTATTTCAGATGGCAGCTGTGAATGTATCATACACTTTTAGTTTCTTTTGCCATGTAGTAATTCATTCTTTGACCTTTCCCCATCACATCCTATTATTTTATTTCCCTAGGTAAACATCTGTGATCCTAGCCCAAGTGACTCCCTGGCATTCTCTTTTCTCTTCAGAATTTTCCTTTTTCTGGACAAATGCTTCCTAATCTTACTTTTTGTTTTATAACCAAGAGCATGCCACTCACTTGGAGTTGGAGCTGGGCAAAACCAAGGTTGCAAAAAATACTCGTTTCACATTTAGCTGATGCATTTGAAAAGATTAATTAACAAGGACCATGAAGTTGCTCAGCCCAAACAGCCACTGTATAAACCACTGAGACATCCAGGAGAGGTTTTTCAAATATTCCACCAAAAGCTGGGGATATTTCCAAATGAATAGCAGTTAGGTTGTCAACCCCGTAGTTTTTCATCAAGACCAGAATACCTAAATGCTACCTGTATCATTTGAATGCCTTCTGCCTTAGCACTCACTGGTTATGACAACTACTAAAACAGATCAGTGCTTAATGTTTTGGTCCCAAATCCACCAAATCCAATTATGAGAGCCCATAGGAATTATGTTCTTTAATTTGATTAGATCTAAAGATGGACACTGGTTTCATTTCCACCACTGAGAGTACAGACTTTCCGGCCTTTAGTCAATGCCACTACTAAATATACAAATCAGACATTTTTGAAAAACAAAAAAACCCAACCCACTCTGTAATGTAAGTTCAAACATTTATTTTTTTTTTAAATCTAGAATGGACTGTCTGGCTTTATTAACTGTGACTGCAAATGCCTTAAAATATGTCAGCAGAATTACTTTGTTATTGTGGTTAACAGCATTATATGGGATTCAGTATCTAAATCTCTCAGCCTATATTGTGTGTCAGAAGTGTGGGAAAGAATGGCTGGAGAGAATTGTGTGGAGCTTATCGTTGTAGGAGGGTGGATGCAATCATAATTCTTGTGTCTTGTCCTTAGCAGTAATGAGAGAGGTTCTGTAGGCTGATAGGTGAAAAAGAAAGAAGAATAGGCTTTGTTTGACTATTATGGCAAGTGTCAAACCAGGTGAATAATGTAGATAATTTTTTGGACATTTGAAGTGGAGAATAATGTATGATTAATGTCACTTCCACTGTTTAGCTTCCTTGTTGCTCTGTACAAGTGCCACAGAGTTTTTCAGAAGTAAAAAATGGTACAGAACTATGTCTTGAACAAGGACTGGGTTATAATTTTTTATCTTGCATTTGTTGCTGTTTGTTTTTAAAAGCCATTTTAAGTACCTTCTAAGCAAAATAAACACATTGCAATCTTCAGTGTTTTGGAGTAAATCTGTCTTTAGTTGTGTCTTTAGAAATTTAGTGGAATATAGATTAAAAACATATGTGGTTATATACTCTCAATATCTCAAGTGTAATTGTCTTTTAGAAATGTTTGTGGGCTTTACCTCAGGATGATTACATTCACTGTTTTCGTCTGAGGTTATAGGTTACAAGGTACGCTTTAATCTTGTATGTAATCACAGAATAATTGGAATGCCTCAAGCATGTACTTAGTCCGATTCTCTTGTGCTGAGAAAGGACTGAGAATACTTTGATTAACCTCAACCGATGTTTGTTTAACCTTGTGTTTACCTCAAATTAAAGAAACTGTGCCCATTGTGTATTTGCTTGGTAAGCAGTGAAGAGATGAGATCTCAAAGCATCCATACCTCCATTGGGTCCCCTCATCTGCTGCTGTGGCAGCATGGGTATCTTCTGTCTTCCCAGCACAGTCTCACCTGGGAAGTGCTGGAGGTACCGGTGTTGAAGTTAGCGGGAGCTGGAAGGATGAAAGCCTCTTCCCTTGGCTCCGCTTGTTCTTCTTTGTGTATATGCAGAAATTATTCATAGTTTCTTCTAAGGTAAATCCTGATGATCTCATCAAATTATTGTATTAAAAAGTCAAGATTAGAAATAACTTTTTGTGTCAGACTTCACTTGGCTCTTCCCTTATCCAGGTCTGATATTGACACCAGGGAGCCACACCATCACTGCCACGTGCCTTTCCTGGACAGAGAAGCCCCCTAACCCATCATTCACACTGCATGTTTCATCTGTTTGTTGATTCAATAACCAACCAAAATTACAGTCCTTGATTACCTTTAGAATTGAAAATGTTTGCTAATTTCCAACCTTAAACTTTTCAAAAACCACAGCAATAACACCTTTTCTTTCCTCCAGTGCAGGCGGTGGAACACAAAAGACAGTGACTGATTTTAACAACTTCCATGTACCAGCAGGCATTGCTCATGCCTGCCCCCAACACTAGCCCTCATCTGTCTGCCCCCGTCTCCCTCTCCCTCTCTCTCTGTTCCTTTCTGTCTCTGTGTTTCTGTCTGTCTGTCTGTCTTTTTTAAAAATTAAAAAGCTCCAATTTATTCTATCTATACTCAAAGATGTTTGTTAAAATTCCTGTTGTTCTTGATGCCTTTCAACTCTTGCCAGTTTACCGAAATACTTTTTTCGTCAAAATACAATAGTCCTGAATTAAGTTCTCTGGATCAGACCTCAGTAGTGCCACGTACCAAAGAATAATTACCTCCCATATTTCATATATGACATTGCTATTAACATATAGGCACATGAGATTTGCACTTCTGCCACAACGCTACACTATTGACAGGCACTTCAGCTCAGGTCTTTTCTTGTGATACTATATGGTACATTGCCACTTGTTCATTTTGAATGTCACCTCATTGAATCTTGACCATCTTTTCAATTTATCAGGATCATTTTGGATCTTAATTCTGGCTTCAAGAATGCTGTTACCCTTGATAGTTTAATGTACACTGCAAATTTTATGAGTACAGTCTTCCATCATTTAAATTAATGAAAATACTGACAAACCTCTGTCTGAAATACCTTCCTAGCTATAGAGCAAAGTATTAAAACTTCTAGGAAAGAGTGTTTTCAGCCACTTTGGGAGTACTGTTGGTTAGTGCTAGTACATATTTTCTCAGCTTGCTTATATGGATGCTATGTAGCTTTACCAGGGCAAATATAGATGTCCCCTTCTACATCCCTTATCCAATAAACAGTTATTCTATCAAAGAACATATTGAGGCTTTTGTGGTTTTTTTTTACTTCACATGTTCAGGAGTAAAATATTTTAACAAAATCCCAGCATATTTTTGTTTCAAAGTTTCCTCCTTAATTTCTGTGCCATAGTTGCAGCAAATAAGATGGAGAGCTTGAGGATTTTATTATTGTACCACTGTAGGTGATTGCAGAGATGAACAAGAAAATTTTTCAAAGTTTCAGTATAAATATCCACAGAATGGATTTAATGCATTCATTCACTCTGTTTTTCTGAGAATTAATTTACGTTTTCTATATTTGAGTGTCTCGCACAAAAAGGTATTTTTATCATGACTTTTAATACAGTGATGTGATGAGATCATAAGGATTTACTTTGGAAGGAATAACTATTTCTGCATATACAGAAGGTATAATTCCACAAGCCTAAAATTTAGATCTATTTGTCCTCCATATTTTTTCATAAAGGAGAGAGAAAAATACATGAAAACACATAGCAATAGGATCTTTTGGTCTCTTCTCCCCCTGCCTCATGATGGTTAACAAAAAATTTTCAGTGGAAAAATCTGTGAAGAAGGGAAAAGAACCCAGGTCTATTTAAGAAGTAAGAATTTCATTATGAAAAAATTCTCTTAAACTTCTTTTGGTCCCTTCTATGTTAATTTATATTCTACTCTATCCTAGGTACAAGATCTTTTCCTCAAACTGCCTTCAATAATACAGAACATTGTTTGGGGAAAGATTTTTCTTCTTTCTTCCTGTTGAATGTATGACAAAAACTTGAATTAATCTCAAGCAAAAACATTTTAAGGAAAATCTTATGGGGGTGGGAGGAACAAGCATTGGAACGGCTGCTGAGTCGCTTCCTCCTCTTCAGCAACCCAGAAAGCTTGTCAAAGTCAAAACCATGCTTCACTGGTATAGCACATTTATCTGGGATATCATCAGAAAGCTTCCTGACAAATCTTTGGGGGGAAGACAAGATAATTAAGGAACTGACTTTAGAATGTGAGCCGTTAACTGGTGCACTGAGCTCAGTGGAGCACGCAACTTGTAAATGTCACCGTCAAACCAGATATTTATTAGTTTGAACTGACACACTCTAACTTCCCAGTAAGTAGTGAGAAAATATTCCCTACCACCTGAGACGTTTAAAACTGCAGCAAAGCCTGAAAAAATGTTCTCTCGAGCTGAATGCTCTTATGGCAGCGAGGGGAGTTATGAGATGAACTGTTTAGGTCTTTCCCTTCTGTTTTTGTCCCCCTACTTTCCTGCCACCACCTCCAAGATGCTCTTCTTTTTTTTCTACAATAAGAATTGTTTCCAGAGTGCTATACGTAAAGTGGGCAACTCAGCTTATACAGTAACGAGTACATGGAGAATAGTATGACCTAGTGGACAGAGTACAAAATATTTGGAACACTTTTAAAAACAACTCTTGACTTTTTTCTCTCCTTACTTACCAGCTACAGACTGTGCTGTGAGAGAAACCAATCACAGACTCATTCCCAAACTGTCCAGATGAAAAAGACCCGTAGGCTACTTTGCTTATTGCCATAAGTCTCTGGAATTGCTTCCTGCCATATATTTGAGTACTATATTCGGGCTAATTTGCCATAACTTTCCACTAGAAACCTATTCCATACCCTGATAAATCTCATCCTAGCTCTTCCCACAACTCCTGTCCTGAAAAACTCAGTCCATGTTTTCCTTTGTCCATTTTCATTCTGAATCAGAGATGTTGCCTGAAATATTTAAAGGCTAAGGACCTCAGCAGGCCCTGGAGAATGCTATCCAGGCTTTCCCTGTCATTTTCTTCTCTCTGTGCAGGATCTGGCATTGTAATAAAAATTCCAGACAGGCAAGCAAAAATGATCCATATGACATGTCTACCTTCCACCCTTATCTCTTGGAGATAAGGACTTTTTTACCTACAACTTGGGAAAGTATTATTTAACAAGCAGGAAAGGAGAAGTGCCTTATAACATTGTTGGTTCTACCATACTGAATTAAAACAATACCTTTATAGAATACAGAGAAGAAATACAATTTTAAAATAACCATCTCAAAGTATGATTCATTCAGGCACATAGACCCACTCTTGAGCCAAGAGGATGTTGAAGTGGTTCCTGCTCCATTTTGCAACACAGATCCCAGCAGACTCATTTACCCGACTTCTTGGGTGTTGCGCTTAGGTAGTGTCATTGCACAGTGCACTGTCTTGATCCCAGGTAGTTTATACCAAGCTGATGTGGGCCTATATATACAATATACTGCAATGACCTCAGAGGAGAGAGTTGCAGCTCTAAAGCAGGACATGGCCTGATGAACGTAATTCTGCAGGTGCTCAGCATTCCCGTAGGGTGCTATGTATTACCATATAATCCATTTGGGAATTGTGAATGCTCATACCTGATTCTGCAAATGCTCACTCACCTGTTTGACCTTACCCATGACACGACACTTAGCCCACATTTAAACCAAGGGAAAATTTTCTGTCATTTACAGGGGAACAGAATCAGACTTCACTGCAAGATAAAATGAAATTCAGATTCATAGCTATTCAGGATAGAGCATAAAAGTCCTAGGTTAGAAGCCAGTTCAGAATTTCCCCTTCCATTGAAGTGTTAATTCTGGATTAAAATTACAATCTTTTGCCACTCTTATCCAGATCTTTGAGATAGTAATAGTGTAGTTTGTCAGCTCATTTTCAAATATTGTAGCCTTAATACAGGGATTGAATCTTGCCTTTACATCTTTTAGGCAGGAATCCTTGTAAGTGTCACTAAAATATAAAGAAAGCACTATTTCCCTGAGTAAGTGGTGATGAAGGTGTGCTGTGTTGGAAAAACAGCACTCTTTTGAGCCCTCTCTTGGTTATCTGTCTTTATTACACACAAGCATGGTACTAATAGCTTGGAGCAATCTCTGTGTGCCCTTTCAATCAGAAAAACATCTTGATTTGTATACTTAGATAGCACAGGCCAAGCTGAAGTGAGAATTTATTTCCTGAATAAAACAGATTTAATGCGAAAGGTGATCCTCAAAAGTCTCACAGTTTCAGTTGCCTTGGATAAGCACCAAGAAATGTAACTGCATATTCCACTGGGTCTACCATGCATCTGAGAGCTGCAAAGTCATGGATGGCAGGGAGGGAATGTTCTGTACACAGGTCCCTTTCTTCAAGGCCAGTGTACATATTAGAAATATTAAAGTAGGATTAAATGATAACCATCAAACCTGCACTTTCAGTACCTCAATCTGCATTACCTTGTGGTCCAGAAGTCTGCCAGGCTCAGAGCTTTCAACTTACGGATGGATACTGTCCCTTTACCTACCTTAAATTTTGCAGTCCTCCAGTTCTGGTACCCCCAGATCCTTCTGAACTTCAGCTGCACACTTCATTGTGTGCAGAGAGAAAAAAAAAAAAAAAAAGAAAAAAACAATGTTACCAAAATATTCATCAGTCTGTTACAACATTATAAAGAAAAATTACGGCAACAAAAATGTTTATTGGAAAGTTAAGAATCTTCAGTTTTCCTGGTTATACATTCAGTCTTAATCTTAATTAATATAATTCCTGAACCTTGAAATGAGTGCAAAAATAGACAGAGGATACAGTGAGTAAGTATCATGGTTGTCAGCTTATTGTCTGGAGTGCTAAGAGCTGTCTAAAAGGATGCTGTACCGACAATACTCTCCAACACGAAAAAGAGACCCACAGGAAAACAGCTATTATCTCAAGTAATCTTCAGCAAAGAGGATGTGTCTATGAAATAACTTTTGGAGACCTTTGGTAATTCGATACCTCAACCTCTGGTCACCAGGCTACTAGATCAGAAAAAAAAATGTTCATAAGCCCTTTTGAAATACCTTTCTTCCATAACAACAGTGCACCAAAATGTATGGTATAAGGCAAATGAAGGATGGACTAGTATGTGACCTAACAATTACAGGAACAAAAGAGGGGAAAAACATTGCACCACCTTTCTGTAAGTTCCATTTATCCATGAAATAACAATTGCGTTCATATTTGCATTTCCATTATACAGAATAGCTTACCTTCTGACTTACCAGCACAATGGTATTGTTTTATTTATTTAAGCTGGATGGTTTGCTTTTCACGGTATGACCAGCTGGTAGAAAAATAGGATTCAATAATGCGAACATTTCACAGTAAATAAATTGCATTAATACAACAATATAAAAGCTGTTCTCAGCAGTTTCTCTAGGACAAGCTCTGTTCTAGGGCTATGCATGTAGCTTTCTAAACACTTGCTCAGAGAACTATGAAGGTTACATCTCCTGATATGAAATAATACAAAAAGATGTTGAAGTTCCACTCAGGATTTTGTTTACTCATTTCTTCCATTAAAAAGAGTTACATGTTTAATTGGCTGCTTTCAAGTGAAATATTTCTGTGGCTCTATTTCTTTCTCATGTCCACTATTGCAGGTTTCCATGTAAAATCTTGCAGTGACTAAGGACTACACAGGGAGTAGAAAAGCATAACCATTAACTCAATTTCAAAGTCACTCTATGCAGAGATCACTCACCACCCCCTCACCGCCCCCCACCCA
>VYXH01006287.1:77004-109783 GCA_013397275.1 Burhinus bistriatus | reverse complement strand
AAAAAAAAGAGAAAAAAAAAGAAGGATTCAGAAAGGTTCTTTTGGTGTTAGATATGTTGACTTGATTGCCTGGCAGATTTAGCGTCCTCTGTGTAGAATTCCACCTCTTCTGTGGGTTGGTATAGAGGATAAATGTTCTTTGCTCCATTTGTTTGAGCTGTAAGAGATAATGAGCCTCCCCTCGTTCTTCTTTGGTCTTCTCTGGTTATAGGATATCCACAGTCTCTCTTAAGAAACCCTTTTACTAGTTTGCTATGGAAGCAATGAGTAAAACCTCTGCTTCTACATCCTGAGCCGATCCTAATCAAAGCATGTATACTAAATCTCTATTCAGGAATCTGTCACCTTTCCTACTGATGAACCGTCTACAAAGGAGCTACAAACATCTGAAAATAAATGAGGAGAAACTCATCTGTTGTCATGACTGTTCCTTATGTCAAGTGATATGAATTGACAACAACTGCTGTCGTATCACTCCGAATTTGTCATACTAGAGTGCCTTGTGGGCAAGTGAGCACTTCCATAATGTGTTCCTTTGACTTTGTATCTTCTCTGTCTCTCATGCAGTGCTTCCAATCCATGACTCAGTTTGACACAAGCCAGTCATTGCTGTATTTTGCTAGTAATAAAGACATGCAATAAATCTGTGCAAACCCCATGCTATTCAGTAATGATAATGTCCATCAGAGAGAGCCGGTGCATTATTTTGCTGGCACTCAAACTTGTTTGGCCTTCACAAGACAGTGAATTTTTTATATATTGCTTAAAGAATTATTTTAGTATTTTGTTTGAGTTTCATAGAAACCCTGGATTCTTTCACTATGAATGGAAAATCATTGTTGAAGGAAAGAACATAGCGAGGTCATGTCTCAGTTTGAAGGGTAACAAAAACAAAATGAAAATAGAACACTTGCCTGCTTTTAATGCTCCCAGTTGTCCTGTTTCTCCTTGACTTTTTTGTAACAACTGCAATCTTTTTATTTCTGATCCAGTATCAAGGAAAAAGAAAAGCCTTTTGAAAATGCACTGCTTGAATATGGATAATCATGTATTTTTCTTCAGAAATTACTTATTTGCATGTTCATAAAAGTATCTCAAACACTTAACTTAGAAAAAAATATATGATTGTGACTTCAACTCTTTGCATTATTCATTATTGCAATGAGGTAGTTCAGGATGGTGAAACCAAATGGCCCAAGTGCTCCAGGTCTGTTGGCATATTCCTGGTTTGATGTTTCTGGCATCTGTAGCTGGGGAGTGTGTGAGCAGTAATAGTGGGCATCAGAGCTGGCCACCTCCGGCTGGTTCCTCCATTGCAAGACACAGCCCTGAGGACTTCACAAGCCTGTCCTCGACCACTTTTCATCTGCAGTGTTGCAACCTGTAGGTCTGTTAGGAATAAAATTGCAGAAGAAGGCAGAATCAGTTTTCAGACCTTCATGGCCTTTGATAGGGTCAGAAGTACCATGCAAATATGTTTACAGTTATGTTTTTGTCCTGTTTGTCAGTATTCTTTCTGTGATATAGCTATGATGGATGTGCACTGTTCCAAAAGAAAAGGTGTTCTAGAAACAACTTGATAGATTTATTCTGTCTCGTATGTTGCCCAGTTTCTTGTCTAAACTTGTTATGTACTTATATACATAAAATGTTACCTATACTTATGTATAGGTGCAACAGTATTGTGTTATGAAGCATTCATGGTGACCTCTTTTTTTATAGACAATGCCTATCATGACTGAATCTGTAAAATAACATTTAAGTCAAGCCACTTCTGTCTTTTTTGAGAATATATTTCTGCATGCTTACCTAAGTATCTGAAGCATGGAGCCATAACAAAAATCTGTAGCGGAAAGTGATGGAAAGCACTTTTATATTTTATCTCTCAATAAAAAAAAGCATGCATACATTCTACGCACACCCATGCATGCACACTGACAAGCTCCTATTGTTCTGTCTTTAGAGGTGCACTTGGCATGGAATACATCCAGGGTGAAATAAATAAATAAATAGTATGAAAAATACTGTTGCTATATTTGTTTTTATCATTAGCAAGACAACTACAGCCTGCATTCTCTGTTGATTACAATTAATATGAAAGGGTAGAAATTATAACAAACAAAAAATTTCTTGCACATTATGCATGAGCATTGAGCTGATTTTATTCTAATGTTCCATGACATCTACACAGTAGTCAGAAAGCTTCAAACAATTAAGCATAATAAAGATCTAAATATGCAATTTTTCTTTTTAAGCCACTGCTGAATTATAATCTTAAAAACAGTGGAGTTTCATTGGTGCCACTGTTTGTTGTTCATAAAGAAACTGAGGAATTTACGTATGTAGTTTTAATTATACATGATCTTTAATTCTATTTTTATCCATATTCACCACCTCTTCTGCAAGGGTGAAATGCAGAGTTTCCTCATGGTATTGTCTTTAAACACCATTTAAGGCAAAACAGAATGGATGCTTGAGTAGGCCCTTCAGCTGTGTGAGAGGTTTCATCTAAGACCAGCACTCCCTGGGCTGGCCTGGCTCTCCTTCCGCTAAAGCAACTGGAATTGCGATAAGTATCCCCAGGTGACGATCTGGCCTCCAGTTTTTGAGCAAGGAGTAGCTACAACACAGCAAAAGTTGTAAAGCATTCACTTTGAAAATTTGAGACCTTCTGCAACAAACACTTTTTTTTCCCTGTCACAGTATCCTCCTGCCTGATGACTCTTCTGCCGACAATAAACTAAATATTGAACACCCCTTCAAGGGATGTACCTCTTTACTTCTGAGCTTTTCAAAGAAACTGATTAAACATCTAATTATTTGAATAATCAAGGCAATGAATATTTGATCACTAACATCAAAGGTGCAGACATAATTCAAGAGCTGAGGTATGTGCTTAATATTGCATTACTCATAACACAAAGAAAATTGTAATTTCCTTGAAAACGTGTTTTTTAAAGTTTTTTTTTCCTTCTGCCTTTTGGAACAGTGGAATGGAGAAATATTAGGAATTATTTTGCATACATTTATTTAATTATCCAAAACTTGTCATTGTGTCATTTGACAAGCTGTTGGATGAAAAAAATCAGTAGTAGATTAAGGTAAATAATCTCAAATTTGGACACACTTCACAGTGCCAGTAATGGTCTGAATTCCGTCTAGACATGCCGATTAGTATTAGTTGTTGTACAACCATGGAGGCTGGATTATCCTTTCAGAGTCAATGAAGTCATTTTGGTTTTGGTTTTGAGTGAGATACACTGAAAAGTGAATGTGGGACATTCTCATTGCCCCTCCCTGGGAGTTTCTGCTTGCCTTTCTCTTCCCAACATCTAGAAGATATGCCAATTTAGTCATAATCCCCCTTTCCCACTTCATCCCTCAAGGCTCAGCGTCACAGCTAGCACTGATCATTAATAAATACCCTTTGACTTTGATATGACCTAAAGCTCAAGCTGGAGCTATCCAGGAAACAAAGCGATCATTTCTTTTTTAATATTTCAAACACATCTGAAGCAGTTCAGGGACCATCCATCAGGAGCACTTTCTACCTAGAGAGACTCTGTCAACTTTATAAAGCCCTGTGCATTTACCTGCCATGACAAGTTGTTCATATCAAGATGCCATGTTGTTTGCGTTGCAGATAATTAAAATTATTAACTGTTATCTATCAAGATATAGGGAATTGCAAAGGCAGAAAGGACACTTAATTGACCCTGAACTGATCTAGGAATGCGTGTCTGGACCCTTCATTCTCCTCCCCTCTGCAGTCCCTGGAACAAATCTTCATTATGAAAGACCAAACACAGTTATCTTGAAACACAGAGACGTTTCAGGACTGGGTTTGCCATCCAGATCCCTTTACTGAGGCAGAATAGTACGTAGTAAGTGCAACACTGCACAGAGATAGCCAAGCAACACACCGTAAGACCAAAATCCAGTTCACAGCCCCCTTTTATATCCATTTAATCAGTTTCTCATTCATTTTACTGTGTGTATTCCTACTGATTATATCTCTGGCCATTCGTCTCCCACTCACTTTTAATCTCCCTTGTTAATTAGTTTATGAATACACTAAACATGACTCCAAGCTTCATTTATTAGCAAAAATGTTACCTATTTTTAGTGTTATATTTGAACTTTTTCTGGTCTGAATATCCTCACAGTGCAATATCTCAGGTGTCTGAGTGATCACCGATGCTTTTTAGTGGACTGCAGACATCCTGCTCATTAATCTAAGTAACTGCTTACCAGTCTTATTCTCAAGTACACCATCACTTCTGGTGCACAGCAATAATATTTGGGCTTTCTACTTTCTTAAAGCAGTACAGTAATATTTCAAACCATGTACTAATCCAGATCCACAGGCAGAAAATACATCTAGTCAGCTCCATTTATGTAAAGGTGTTTATAGGGTAAGTTATCACAATACTTCATTATTTAGTAGAGTTGGTTGTAAAATAAGAAAAGTATAAAAACTGTGTAATATTTTAAGCTCTGACTCTAGAACTTTTTTTTTAATGGTTACATATTATCTAAACCTCCCATTTGGATCTCCTGTTTGCTGGCAAACCTGATTTCTTCATACTTTTTTTAATCAGAGAATGAAGAGTTTCTAAACTAAAAAAAAATCCCAACAGGTTTTTTATTTAAAAGTGAATTGTGCTCATTTTTTTTTTTTGAATAAATTTTAACTGAAATGGAAATTCATAATCTCTCTTCCCCAAGGCTTCTGCAAATGTACAGCTAGGCAAAGAAAGCCAGACAATAGCCTCATTGCTCTTAGGGAAAATAGTACGGTGGCCTGTGGCAGTGTCTTTTGGCCATCACCCACTCACCAACCCTACCCAAAAACTGAGTGAGAAAGAAGGAGAAAGGCCGCCTGTGTTATGTTGACCTCATTGTCAATTAAAAGAGTGAAATATTGCAGGGTTTTCATCTCTATAATTATATCTATAGTGAATAAATGATCCAAGTGGAAGGATAAAGACGTTAAAGGAGGATTATTTACCCAAAGAACTCTCCAATTTCTTGATGGTAGAATTCATCATTGGAAAAAAAAAATCCTACATCTGAGGAACAATAGCTCAAATTGCAGATATTCACTAGCAGAGACAAAACTTGCTTTAAAAAAGGCAACACAATTACTATTGTAATTTCTACTCTTAAGAAATAATTGTAAATTGTACTTGTGCCTGGACCTCCACTTGGAGATCAAAGACTAACTGTAACAAGAAATTATGTCTGAAAAAGAAGAAGCCCCATTCTAAGGAATGCCTAAAATAGAAATTGGCAGTCCAGACAAAAAGTGTGCAGTCAACTATTGTAGGGGAGCAAGAGCAATGCTGTAGCTTCTTACAAGGTGCCGCTGAGGCTGCTCTCTTTTATCTCACTGTACCTTAAAAGCAGCTTTTCTTCCTGCCTATGCCAGCACTATCACAACAGGAGCTCAGTGGGAGTCCTTATGGTGTGATCCAGCAGCTGCCTTCGGACACCACAGTGCCATGGATCCACTGATGGTGGTGAGAAGGGTAACAAACTACAGCATTAACAAAACCCACAAAAAACCTAACCCTGGAATTTGAAACACTAGCATAAGAAAAAAAAAAAGAAATTCAAAATCGTTTAGCTATAGCTTGGCTAAAACTTGAGGCAGGGAAAGCAGCCAGTGGATATTTTAAGGACGTGTTTGCATGGGAAATACTTAGAACTGAAATACAAAGAACTATGAAGCATTGTGTAAACAGGAGAGATGAAATCAAGTGAAAATTTAAGAAAATGATTTGACAGCGAGTGCTGTGTGGTTGCTTCGTTATTGTTTCCCAAGGGAAACAGTCAAACCTGTTTCACTGGAAACAGTAAAACACAAAACAAGCTGGACAAAAGCACAAGAAAATGTGCTGCAGAGGAAATGCAGTACTTGGGAGGTGGAGCATGAGAGCATTTCCAGCCCTGAATTACCCGTTTTCTGGCTGGTGTTTCACTGTGATCCTTTTTTCCCTCTCTGGAGCTGCTAACCTCCCACCATAGAGTGATCCCAAGCGATGGTGCGTACTTCCAAAGGCCTTGCTTGGGAGACTGGTGCCACTGTAACTTACCAGTCTGCGCCATTCAGCACCGACATTTGTATCCAGAGTCCTGCCTCTGGAAAGAGCCAGCAACTGGGGTTACATCCTGCTAGCACAAAAGAAATAACTAGAAATTAACTGCTCTATGAAAAGACGTAAAAGCATCACCCAATCTTGAAAGCGTGTGATAATTTCCCCAGTCTATTTTTATAATTGAATGGAAAAATCTTCTTTAACATTTCACATAGATTATTAGAGAACACTTAATTTATGCAGCTAAGTACTGCCTTAAAATACCTTTACTGGAGTCTTCAAAATGACAAACACCTGTCTTATCACTCACACCAAGAATAGGTTTCCATCACAGACCATAATAACAAAATGATAATTTGTGAAGTTCTGAAAAAAGATGGGACTAGTAAAATCATCACGTAACTGACTTTTTAATACCCCAAGATCACTGTCACTTAATAAGACTGAGACTTTGAGAATGAAATTAAACCATAAATTCCTGGAAGAGACTTTCATAAGCCTAACATGCAATTATAAGGTGGAAAAAAAATCAGTTTTCAGGTTCTAAATGTCTCTCTGTCAATAGAAAAGCAAGGAGAGAAGGTAAGCACACACTATTAGAAACAAGAGCAGATCAGCACTGGAGATGTCTACGAAATTGAAAACTGATAACGTTCAAAGTCCAAAATTTTTCCATCCAGCACTGCAGTTTTACAAAAAGTCCTCAAATTAGAAAATTTCTAGTACAACCAAATTTTGCTCCATGATGGTATGGAAGGAGCAAAACATGTTTTTAAGGTGCTCTCTAAAATCCTGAACAGCTCAGACAGACTTTGAAAGAACTTTCCAGTAATTTCACAGCTCTGCAGACCTGCGACATCTCAGCTGGGCCCAGAAGAACAGCCAAAAAGTCTGTCGTGTTCCTGCTTCCAGGTTCTCAATGCGAGGGAAACACCACTATGAAAAAAAAAAAAAACAAACAAACTACAAAAAAACCAAAACCAAAGAAAAAGAAATTAGTGATGTAAAAATCTTAAAGCCTCAAAAAAAAAAAAATGATGTGCATTCCTCCCCCAGCCCACACACAGCCACACGCAGAAGGTCAGGTTTCAGAGGGTGAGGGCACTGCCAGCCACCCTTTGCAGAGGTGACCTGCAGGCAGGACTGCCCACAGGCTTTAGGAAACTCCTTGCTGGAGTGCCTCAAGGAAGAAGCTGCCTCGAGCCCAGAAGTGCTTCAAAGCCTTTCCCAGGGCTAACAGACTCTCCCCTTTGTAGAATGCAGTCTAGATGCTTAATGAATCATGGCTCGGAGCTGCGTTCCCAGATGCAGGGATGTTTTTCATGAGATATTTTAACTTCTGGGAAATAGCAGGATGGGTTTTTTCAACAGAAGACTGTTCTGATGAGGTCTGATCAGCCTGTTTGCTGTCTCATTTCTATAGCAGTGAGCTTAACACTGGTGATATTTTTGATTTTAGAAGTTAACTTTAAAAAGAAAAATTAAACCAAGCTTCTACTTTAAAAGAAAGTGAGAAATTGCATAGCTAAGAACAAGATAATCAGTCGTGTAAAAATGTGAGAAAGTTTCTGACAGCAAGTGCTCTAGAAGTCCATGTACCGTGGCAAGTAAAGATGCTCTCGCTGCAGCCGCTGTGGCTCCAGTGTGGCAAGACAGAGCTCCTGCAGCTTCACCAGTTTATGTGCACAGCAAAACCTGGGCAAGAGACACACAACTGTTTGATGCCTCACCGTTGTGTTTGGCCTGGACCACCAGTCTGACTCGGAGTAACATGGATGTTACTGTACTGACTGGTAGGTCCAGAGGTGCCAATTGCAGCAAAAGCTACTCAGTCTGGGGAGGTAAAAAGCTATTTCTAGCCCAAACTTCTCTTCCTCTGATGGGCCGTGAACACCTGCTCAGCAAGTGAACTCCTGCAGAGTTCAGGGATGTCTCCAGGCTTTGGATCACATTTATGCAGCTGATAAGCAGAAATTTGATCTTTAGATACTGGTCTGTTCAAACTACACAGATACTGCAAGGTGAGATGCCATTGTTTCAATTATTTTTCTGAAGTTGCTCATGTGTAAGAGAGGCAGCAAATAAAATAGACAAAACTGCTGTTATTCAGGAGACACTCCGAGAACCGGGAAGCTGCAGAAAGGTTAAACATGACAGGGACTCACTGGAGGTCTTTGCATGAGTTAGGGAGAAGGGGACTTCTTTTTTCCCCCACCACATCTGAAACTGAGAATCTGAGGCAACAAAGGAATAGCGTTTGTTTAATAAAAGGTAATTTTATTCTTAATTCTTCTGAGAAAGGAACTGGAGAACTATTTAAAGCACAGTGGAACACTATACAGATAATGGACAACAAAGGGAAAGTAAGGCATGTCTAACGTGAGAGAGGAAATTGCTAGAGAAGCTCAGATAATACTGTAGCCTTTTGTTGACTTTTTTAATAGTGACTACGATTGTAGAACAGGTCTATGTGCTATGAATAGATGCTATGAATAAATTTCAGGCACCCTGCTAGTCAGTTTTTCCTACCAATAAATACACACCCCAGAAAACATTCAGCTGTGTGGCGAGCAGCATTTAATCCATGTACTTTGTACAGTTGATGGAATTACAGTAGGGATTCGTTACAGGTATGTGCAATACAGCATTTGGTACCTGACTGTCATCAGGCACCTAACATTGGCAGTCTAACAGCGGCTCAGCCAAAAGAAGGATGAAGCCAAAGCCCAGCTGGAGAAGAGCTGTGTTGGCACAGAGATCCCAGGAATCTGTGGTCTGAACCCTGCAGCCAGACAGCCGCCTATGCCACAGAGTTCTCTCTCAGCTTGGAAAAGTAGATGTGGAGCAAGCTCTCACAGGTTGTAGTCTTTCCAAAATGAAACAAGGGAAGCATATTTAATATCAGAAACAATACTTAGTGGCTTTTAGTGACATATTTACCTAAGATTTGCATGTTAATGTCACAGAAGACTGGCTTCAGATGGCCTCAGTAACCTTTGGTTCAGTTGATAGTCTGATCAATGTTTCTGCTTCGTTGTTTATGTGCTCGAAGACCTTCAGTCTTGCGAGAAACAACTGGACAGTTTCATATTGCACCATTCCTAAACAGAAGGGGAAACACACTGGTCTTTCTTAACATGACTTGACTCCAAATTTATTTCATTGTGTTAGATTCAACCCTAAGTAACTATTTTTATGTCCTAGCCAGCTGAGTTACTGCTTAATCTGAGCTGAAAACTAAGAAACCAGAGGTGTGAGATGAGGATTTAAAAATCATTATTTCAGAGAAGGAGTCTGACTGAAACTAACCCCCTGCCTTGGTTTAGCAGAGTCACGTCTGGAGAACTGCCCTTCTTATCTAAGCTTTACCAGGAGGCGAGATGGAGCAGTTGCTGAATGTTGCTCCTTGGAAAACCACACAAGTATTTCAAATAGAATTTCTAATAGTAGATACCTTAAGGTAATGAAAAGACTTTTGAAGAGCTTTTTTTTTTTCCTTTTCCTTTTATATTTTTTCTTTTCCTAAGGTCCTTCCTTTTCTATGATAGTTTGTTAAAAGTATACAGAGAGGTCCTCAGAATAAATCTGCATAGTTTAGCTGACTTCAGTGGGTTCTTGACAATTGAAGTTGAATTTCTAGCCTTGTAATGTATAGCATGAGAAGAGCTATGTCAGGCTGGGTCTCGGCCATTAGCTACTCTCCAGCAGTGACCAAGTAGTGTATAACTAGGGAAAAATATAAGAATAAGACTTTGCAACTGAGGCAGAGATTGTATCTTCGAAGTTCTCTATGGATTTTTTTCTTTTTCTTCCATAAGTTTGGCTGCTGGCCTTTTTACCTCAAATATATTTCTGGCTCATAGCCAGGAATTTGACTAGATGTTTAGCTAACTAGTTTAGCTAAACTAACAGTTTAACTAGATGTTGGAAAATTATCTCCTGATTGTTTTGAACCTGTTACTTAATCAGTCCATTTGTTGTCCCCTAGTTCTATTTTGAGAAACAACGAACAATTTTCTCTATTAACTTCTTCATTTATGATTGCACAGACTTCTGTCATATCAACTTCACTTATCTCTTTTCCAGCTCTAGGCTTGCTTGTTTTTTTTTCTTGACAAAGAAGCTATTCGATATATTTGCTCATCCTTTTCCCTGACTTGAGTTCTTTTATTTCCTGTTTCAAGATGAGAACAGATCCAGATAAATACTACCCAGAGACCCCTTACTTTCTTTGAAGACTGCAGTGATTTTTTAAATAGTGTTGTATAAAAATGACATATGTGAAATACAAAGAAATTTGTTGGAGACTTGCAACACTGAAGAGTAAGTAAATATGATTTTACTCTGTATATTAAATCTGGTGATGAAGAAGCTAAGTTCTCATCAGCGGCAGTTACAGCTTGCCTGCTTTTCTCATGCTGGGGATAATTCTGCCTTGGAGATGTTACTCATTGGTATCTTTTTTCCATGACAGATGTTTAAGTTGATACTTCCTTACATGACAAGAGTGAAAATAGACCTAACATCAATTACATTTGACGAAAACCCCCAACATCAATAGAAGTAGTACAGACCCCAAGTCCTTTATCTTACCTCTCAGACAGTAGTTTGGCAGCTCTATATATGATAATGTAAGGATAATTGCTTATTACATTTCTGCTGTAACATACAAGCATTGTGTAATTCAGCATTAATGTCTGACAACCCAGCTGTCATCTTTCCAAAAAGACTTGCTGTCTAACTACTGTAGCTGCTACTGCTTCTACTTCAAACCAAAGGAAGACATTCCGCTCCGGGGCATTTTGACAGGGTGTTATCTTTTGAAAAGACAGATGTTTGTGCTGGAACTGTCTGATAGTTTTAAGGCTTATGCACATGTTTCAATAAATAAGTGCTAAATTACTTGCCAGGTCCTGAGTTAAAGTTGAGGCTAGGACGTCTTCTAGAGAAATACGTCAGTGACACACAAGACTCAGAGCAGCACGTTCACAAAAGAAATTTCAAATCACCTTTTAAACAACACGGAAAGCCAAGAAGCTCTGGCTTTAAGGCTTATGTATGTGAAAGGACACTGAAAAAGTATGAAACAGATGGAGTTGCCATTCTCTGCCCTTCTCCATTTCATTTCCCAAGAGAAATACTTTAGAGGGAGGGCAAATAATTCCTCACCTTATAAGGGATTTTATTATTTGAAGTAGTATGATAGTCCTTATTGACCCAACTTTGATTTGTAAGCTGATGATGAAATTAATTTGGCCTTTGGTATAACCACAATTAACTTCTCCGGAAGGGAGGTGATACGATGTCTTGCAGTAAAAAACGTCTCTTTGCAAGGAGCAGTACAGGGCCTTATGTGTTGTTTGAGGTTTCAATAGACTTACGTCAGACTGAAGTGGTTCATCTGCCTCCGGCTGGTCCTCTGCACAGGGTGGAATTTCACCTTGGAGGATAAATTATGGAAATTCTTTCGCATCAGAATGACTAACTATTATCTGATGTGGGAGTTTAATTCTTTGTTCAGATTCCAGATAATGGACCAAACAAAGAACTGCGGATGACACTGATTGAACAGTGTTTCATATTCTTTGTTTAGAAAGTCTGGTTAACCTGTCACTGCTAAATGAATATAAGTGGTTTTTGTCTGTGTGTACTTTAGACTCTGTCTTGTATTAATAAATAGAAGTAGGATAAACTACTTGAGCTTTAAAACTACTTACAAGGGAATACATTAAATACTGCCCTCCCTCTTTTAATCTGATAATTATTTATTTAATGAAAGGGTGGGGAGGAAGAAAGAGAAAAGAAAAGCAAAATAGAGATCACACCTTTTTTTAATATTCTGAAAGTCAGGAATATTCTGAAAGTCAATCTTCTGCCATTAAACTACCAGAACACCAATCTGAGGACTCTAATTCTGGGAAACTTGCTCAGTAGGATCACTTTAGGTCCTTCTGGGATTACAGATAAGCAAACATAGGACAAATAATTCAGAAAATTAATATGAGATGTGGGGAGGCAGTTGAATAAAGGAAAAGTACAATGCCATTTCTGTACAAAGATTTTACATCTATATGATCTAGTTCTTGGGACAAAAAAAGACCATTTTAAGTGGAACAGCTTTGCAAGTTAGAACCTAACAGTGTTTCTCCTTATGCCAACTGGTCCATCCCATTCAGTTAACCACATGCTTAATTTTAACTTTGGACAATATGAAAATAAAATGAATGAAAAAACCTTGGTTGTCTGGTGCTGGAGCTCTGATACAGTCGGATCCTGTCTGCCTTGTTAGGAGCTGGAGAAGGTCACAGGTGTTGGCAGCTGCTCATTGGTTCTAGATACTGGGAAAAAATTTTGTTGGAACAATTTTGATTTTTTTTTTTTGCAAAAATAAGATTTTTCCATATGAAAATTACATTTCTCCTTCCCCTTATCTTCTTTGAATTACACCCCTCCCACTGTATCTCCCTCCCCAGCTGAAAAACCTGAAGCAAAAGCTCGCTAGCTGCTGGCTTGGAGGCTCCTGCAAATGCCACCCTCTATGCAAATGCCAAGGGCTACCTGCTTCTTATATGCTGCTATATTTTTTTCATAAATGTTTGTGGCCCATATTTGCAAGCGAGCAAGACATCAGCAGCACACAGATAGCAGGGCAGTGGGGTAGCTATTAGTAGTTTTTACTGCTTCCTTTTCCTCTGATCCGCTATTCAAAGCGGTATGAAAAGCTGCAAGTATTCCCTGGAGAGAAAAAAAAAAAAAGAAAAAGAGGAAAAAATTGAAGCATTTCAACATTAAAAAACTTGGACTTCTTTGTTTGTTAAAAAAAAAAATAAATCATTTAATAATATCCTGTATATTTTTTTCAGAGCTCATACTGGTTGAAAGTAAAGAAAAAATGAAATAAAATATATTTGTTTCATTTGGATTAGGTAGGCACCTTTGAAGCAATTCTTACCAGTTTCCCTACTTACTGCGCGTGGGCTTGCTTGCAAAGTTCTCCCCAAGTGTGTGAAGCAGATTCCCTTTGTACGAGCCTGAACTGGAGGATGCGCACTGAGATGGGCTAACACGCTCCGCTCACTAAACCACCTTTTGTCTACCTGACCAGAGCTAACGCAGAGCAAAGCCCAGACTTGCAGGACACAGACCTCGGCACCAATTGTTTTGCTCTCTAGGTTCACTCCTGTTGCAATACAACCCCTGGCAACGGAGAGGAGGCAGGTCTGGGCTGTCCCATGGGCAGGGGTTCCCTCCGGGTAGGCAGAGGCCCAGCACCTGGGAGGAAGCCCCGGAGACACAGCTGCTGTGCAAAGACGAACACTGGAGAGTCTTGTGCATCTGTTTGTCTTTGAAATGTGAACAATAGCGATGTTTGCAGGGAACAATGGCTTTTGAATTTCTTTAGGGCAACCTAGTAAAGTAAGGGTATGTCAAAGGATTTGCTAACAGCTGGAGATATTTGAAAATGCACCCTCTTACTTTTGTTAAGAAAGAGTTGGCCTGTAGCTCCTGCAGTATTGCAGAGATTTGGGATAATCTTGGAGAAGATATGTGCTTGCTTTGCACATATGTTCTGATTTCAGAATAAACTGCAACAGGTGATGTGCTCTCCAGGTCCACTCCTCCCTTTTTTTCTGAGGATTTGGCTTTCTTAGTGGGTATCTGATGGCACACCGAAGAAGGATGTGTATCCCAGGAACGCCAAGTACCAAGCGGCGTGTCCAAAGCAATAGCTGTGTGCAGGTTGTGCCTATGCAGGGTGGCTGTAAAAATGACAAGCTCAAGAAGAATCAAACACGCTGCATATGTGATTCAGACTCCTTCGCTTGCCCCTCATTGCGGTGCAGAGGATACACAGACTTTTGCTGCCGGCGAGGGAATTTCAGCTGAGCCAGGCGCTCTCCGAAGCAGCCTCCGTGACTCCTCTGCAGGCGGCTTGCTGTGCGTGTGGGCTGCTTTCCATCACCTTCTCCAGGGAGCCCTACAGCTTCTTCAGGGAGGATGAGTGACACTGCCCCAACAGTAATTCTTAATTATTTTCCAACTTTGACAATTAATAACTAATAAGTCCTATCTAATCAAATGGGATTATAAGTCCATGGTCTAAACTCAATTTACTGTACTTTCATAACAGTAATTTTTTCCTTTTCCTTTCCCTGAAGGCACCCTCTTCCTTGAATTCTGGGAGGTGAAGATTAAGTTGACAGATGGTATCAGCAGAAGAATGATTATGAGTTTTAAAAACCTTGATATTTTGGCTTAGTACATCATTTTTCATGCAAATACTGACACGGATGTTAGCATCCAATTAAGAAAGTATAAAACTATGTCGTTCTGTTACAGTTTATGTTACAATCATTTAATGTTTCATTAAAATTACTAAGAAAGACTGCTCTGAAAGGGATAAAAATCAATGATGTAAATGTTACTTCTGTTGCTTTGCTGTTCTGCTACTGCGTGGCAGTGAAAATGGGCTATATATCTCTTTAAATTATTCTGTTAAGCTGACTGAGTTGCTGCTCCCATTTTTGGGTCATAAAAGAGTACTTCAACAGGGCTAAGGTTGAAAAGCTTGTGATGAACCTGGACTGATTTATTTCTATAGGTTAGATTATGTCCAAATGTATAGGACTTGTTAGTTGGACAAGGACTGTCAGCAATATGTGCTAGCTAGTGATTTAAACACCAAAACCAATGGATGAGCTGTATGAAAATGTTTTTAAATGTCCTCTCTTACTTCCACTGTATCAGAGTAAGAAAATAAGGAAATAAAATCCACTCACAGAAGTCTGAGGAACAGTCATAGGTAGGTAGAAAGAAAATCAAAGCTGATCAGACGTTTACACGTGGTCGTGGTTGTTGATGACATTTCTTGGTGGCAGGCTTTTCTTCACTTTCCTGTGATGTTTGTGCTGTCTCTGGAAAGGGAAACAGCTTTTAATTTAAAGAATTAGTACTTAAAAACTTAAAGTCTAATTTTTTGGCCAAAGAAAAGAGACCTCTATTACTTCATGCTACCCTTCCTCTGCAAAAAGGAGATTTCCCTGTCATTTGTAGTATAGAGGTTCTTTTGATGCATAACAGTGGCTAAGGAAAAGGAGAGATTGTGAAATATCCAGGGTAGTGCAACCCAGGCAAGGAATCCATAGCCAAGAACCAAGGCATTAATCTCACTAACATAGACATATAGGTGACACTATTGCAACATTTCTAAATTATTCTTGTTGTCAACATTTTCAGAAAAGGCAAGAGTAGCAAATATCAAGGTTTGGGTTTTGTGTTGTTTTCCCTGGGAAAACACATTTTCTCAGCACTTGCATTGAAAATTTTACTCTCTGGTAATGCTCTGACTTATTTTACTGTCACTACATTCACATCACTTTTTAAAAATAGGGAATAAATGGAAAGAAATTTCCCAATCTCACACTGATGTGAAGTAAACCATGAAATAACCTATGTTTATTGTAATAACCTCAAAATCTTTTATTTGATTTGAGTATTTCCCCCTGTAAACAGTATTACCTAGTTAGCTTAAAATTAAAATCAAATTCATGCTTTGGAACATCTTTAATACATTTTCTAATGAAAGGTCTTGATAATTTTGAAGTATTTTCCAAAATGTTTTTGAATCAAAAAACTTCAAGACACTATTTTTCATAAATGTCAAGTTTTTAATATGCTAGATTTTGTTATTTTAACCAAGAAAGGTGGAATTCAAAAGGTCTTGACCAACTATAGCTACATTAATTTACCTTTTTCTTGCAGACAGACAAAAGGTATAAATCTCCTCCTCCTCATCACATCTATTGTCAGCGAATAAAACATACGGAAAATTATTCAAGTCTCATTAAATGCTGTTTTCATGAGAAACTTTTAAAAGTTTGGACATACACCCACATTATTTAGTAAACTAGTTAAGTGTTACATGATGGATAAACCAGGGGCAACCTAGTACATGCTGTTAAACACAAACAATAAAATAACGCAACAACCTTCTAATCACAAGACTGCACTAACTCGCATTAGCTTACATGTTCCTCAGCTTGAGAGCTGTCGTTTGGACAAGTGTCAGGGGCTGATTTACCAAACTGTTATTTGATCAGCTTAACAAATCTGCATTTTCTAGGCTCATAAAACTGTGACACCTCTCCTTCTTGCTTTCTTTTTTTTTTCTTTTCTATGGAAAGTGGACACTGACCCCGACTCCCTGTCTCCTGCAGCTTCTGACATACTGCAAAGCAACTGTTGAATATAGGAAGGATGACTAACCTGTACAGATCAGTCTGTAAAAATGGTAGTGGAGGATATGGGTGGTGAAAAAAACCCCAGCACTGCCATCCAAACAATGTTGCACCATAAATAGCAACGACTGGATTGCAAGTATTGCTTGCAGGTTGTCTTCTTTATTCAGAGGTATCAAAACTTCCAGCAGACAATTCGTCACCTCTCTAATCCTATTAGCAATAATGGAAAAATGCCAAGCCGTTTTCCACAAATCTTCATTAGCTCTCTTTAAATTCATATAGCATCCAAGATTAGAGTGCAACCTCAGTCAAGAACAACGACTGGCTGCTATTCAACCAAAAAACCTAACCCTGTATTAAAGAGGCATTGCCAATTCTAGTTCTAAAGCTCAAGGACAGCAGAATATCGGAGTTAAGTTTTTCATTTGGAGATGTTGAAGCTTATTTGTTTTATTTTATTTACACATGGGTTGGTAAACAGATTGTACTTTGAGTCTATGCTATGAGGGCAAGCTTCACAGTAACTCCTAACAGCCATTACATTTGTCTCTGATATCAAAAGCTACCTGTAAATGCTTTAAGATTTGAAACACTGGTGTAATAACCAGTAGCCTGGCTGATTTTGCAAACTCCTCTTTAAAATTTTCAGAGACTGATGTAAATTTTTATGGTTGGCATAGAGGATAAGAAAAAGTGTAATTTCATGCAATGGCTAGAAGCTAATGCTAGACAAATTCAGATTCAAAGGAGTATATTGCAGATAGGTAGCCAGCAGGATAATTTACCTAGGGAAGCAATGGATACTCACACACCTGAAATCCCTATAGGAGTTACTCATTTCTTTTGCAGAGTAAATATTTTAAATCTTTTCTTCCAAAAAGTCAAAATACTGTCATCTCAAAAAGAATAAAAAAATCAGAACATTTTTTCTTAAGTGAAATATTTTGACATCTTTTGCAACATTACTTCAGGCTTTTTACCAGGTCCCACGATGTAGCACACTCACATCATTCCAGAAGGAGCCACGTGGGAACATAATGTGGACAATGTAAAACAAAGCAGCTGCCTGCTCTGTAGAAAATAAAGAATTTGGGGATTCATGCTACAACGTTTAAGGCCTCCTGTGGTTTTTCTTCGTCAAATATAAGTCAGAAGCCTTACAATATCCATTTAGTCCTAAGTGACCTGTTCTTTTCTGGAGGGAATCAGCCATACAGGATACAGACGGGGGTTATTCGTCAGTTTGGAGGTAAGGATGTAAGCGAATACTCTGCTGGATCAGCCCAGCGCCGAGAGATAGAGGTGAGCAATGAATGAAAACTTCTAGTGTCTGTTCACGGATGTGTCTGCCATTTATCTCACACTGTATTCTGGCAAACAAAACTCGAGGGAGTATACATTAGAGAATAATCAGACTAATGATCTGCAGAGATTCTTATGTTAATGTTATCCTTTTATACTAAAAATATGCTTTTAGCTAAATGCCTTTTCAGTTCCCTTCCTGGGCACCTAAATGAATAGAAGGCTGATAATGGCACTTTCATTATTTTAGGAACATATTTACACCTTAATGAAAGAGCTCTTGGGGGGTACAAAAGACTAGTGCTTAAACTAATAGAAAAGTGTTTTGTGGATTGTGTAAAAAATGAAAACATAAACAGCTCATCATGCTATCATCTTCATCTTAAAGAAAAAAAATCCAAATGGTAATGAGATTTATAAAACAACAGTCAAACTTCATCCTGTCGTTGTACCATAAAGTCTATTTCTATAAGTTATGAGGAAGAAACCTGCAGTAAAGTTTTTTGCACAACCAGGAGCTGAGGAATTTGTTTCCATCTGTGAAATCACACTGGGTTTTTTTTGTGAAAAATATCATTTCCTAAAACAATAACTGACTGGTCTTCAAATACATATAGCCATCAAGAACCTTGAGACACCAATGTATTTAAAAATTTGGGGCGCTCTGATCTTAACTGCTTTTAGGGCATGCATTTTTAAGGAAAATTTAAATAAGGTTTATCCACTGTGGTACATTACATTCACTTATGAGTTTATGGAGTGGCCAAGTTCTGGTCTCGTGTTCTTCTGGACAGTTCTCAGGCTGGTAACCAGCAAGATGCAACATCTGAAGTCTAACAGAGGAATACAGTAAGATTTTTCATTTCAGATGGCCCTTCTTAATTTGGCATCGAGTAATAGGAAAAAAAACATACAAAAAAGGGGATGAAATCTGAAGTTAAATTTTTAAGTGATGCAAAACACTGAAATATGCAAGCATTTGATCTAAGGAGCCTACAGAATTAGCATAGTGAACATATGTTCATGTTCAAATATAACAGACATTTTTGATAACCCTCCCTAAACTTAGTCTATCTCTGATTTACATATTTAAATGTTCTTTTTTTGAATTACTTAAATCAGGGTCACCTTCATCATTTGTACAGAAATATACACACAGCTTTCATTTATATAAATGTTTCACTACAAATATTGCACCTCAAATTTTACACAGTAAATCTGAATCAAATTGCTCATTTTCTTATCCAGTAATTTTTGTAATTTATATTTTCTTTTCCTGCATATGTGTCAAAACTCTGTCTGCATAACTGATACTTAAATCTCATTCCTTCACATCTGAGTTCACTAATTATTGGATCTCTTTTCTCTCTCCTCCATAACCTTCTCTTTTAAATTCCTCAGCAAAGTCCATACTGGACAGGAGCAATCTAGCTGGTTTAAGGTTTTTATCAGAACTCATTTATTTCCATAAATAATTTGGGAACATCATAATTCTTCTAGCACAAGCCATTTCCAGTAAATATTTCTGACTAGCTCAAGCGTTAGCCGTGACAAAGGCCATTTGGTCTGGACAGAGCAATAGGGTGATCTTATAGCACAAATCCTGTAATTCCATTAAAAGCATTGGTAAATGCTTAAAAATGCCCTATCACAAAATTACCTCAAAACATTATGGAAGTTTCTTGAAAACGCAAGTGTCTGATTTTTCTTGTTTTGTATGGTACTCATGGGAGCCATGGTATTCATGGGAACCACACAGAAACATTTTTAAAAGTCATTCACAACATTTTAAAAGTCATGCCTTCCTAAGCAGCTAATTGTGGTTAGATATGATGAACAACCAAGGCCTAAGTACATTTTGCTAAATGTAACGTTTAAACTGCGACCATTTCTGTCTGGTGTTTGGCTAAAACACAAAGCTGTATTTCCAAGCTGGCCTTTGCTGTAGGCACATTTCCATCCAGAACCAGCCCTTCTGGCTCACTCACATCTCCAGCTGCACTACTGACTTGGAGGGCAACACCAGACTGGAATTGGGGCCTGACAGTGCTCTGTACATACCTAAATCCTTCTTGTAACTGATGGGAAAAGTACCTTCTCCCTTTAGATTTTTTTTTCTTTGCTAAAGTGAGCACTGATTAGGTCTTTAAAGTCAAAATTCCACATGAAGATATCACAGATACTTCTATTAGGATGGATAGATCTCATGACATTTGTCTGAGAAAAAGCTGGACATCTAATCAGGTCCAGTTTGGAGCTGTACTTGCGTTCCACATGTAATTATCCTCTGCAGGCCAGGGAAACTTGCCAAAGGCAATACTGTAGGTTTTTAAAGCCGGTTACATACCTGCATTTTATATATGAATCTCTAAAGATACTTCAGGGCAATACTGGAAAAGCAAACCGCATTAGCTGCCATGCCAGTGGATATGCAGCTTCCATGGCTTCAAACAATGTTTTCTGTTTATTGCGAAGTTTTAAAAATCCTGCATTGATTTTTACACTTTGGCTACACTACTAAAAGCGAAGAAAATATAGCGTTAGAAAGTATGCATTAGCTCTGTTATCATTCATGCTCTTGGTTAACTAAGTCCCTGAGGTCATTTGGCACCCCCAGCGAGTGCAGCCAACTATACCGTTCAGTGTGCTGAACGCTGTGTATACCTGCGTTCCTAGAAAGGCTTGGGGCAGTGGATGAGCTCATTATGACTATAGGGTTAGATAAGCATTTTGAGGTTTTTTTGCGGCTTTCATACTCGGTGCTTTGCACTGGCTGCCGGAGGCACTTCCACACTGCCAGGAGTGAATGGGGATTAATTTGATTCTTTCCCGCTATGAATATTAGAAAATATACCAAAGTATTTCCAAGTATTGTGATACTAACTGCACCTTCTGTACACGGAATAACTGGGTTTTCAGAAGAATAAAATGATCCCTCAATTCTTTTCCACTCACGACAGCTCCCGGTGCCCCTAGGGGCAGAGCTATTGCCACTGAATTTCTTCACCTCCCAGTAAAAACTGCAGGAAAAGGTGCTTGGGAAGTAGCAGGTCTCATGCCTGTAATCTGTTCCCTTCGCTCAGCCCAATCCCCTCACTCACTCCAGTCGCACGACTTTCTTCTCTTCCACTTGCCCCTAACACCATGTCCTCTATTACCCGCCTTGTTTGTTCTCACCCTGGGATGAGAGCGGAGGAGCCGACCAGAGGAGAGCAGCACGGTGGACCACGCTCTCATTGACAGTTCACCCAGGAAAAGCGGCTTTAGCTGCAAGGAGAGGGAGAAGCAGAGACAAAGGCACGTCAGGGCTGGAAGAGCACAAGGTGCGTACTCGGTTGCGTGGGAAGGTGCGCGTGCAGGTTCCAGGTTATACAGCACAGCTATGGGAGAATGAAATTTTTTACATCAGGGTATACTGAACAACATTGTACATTCATCAGCTCTACAACCAATGGTTTGAGAAGACAGCACCATTAAAGCAAGAGATTTAGACTTAAATTAATGCTGTACATTTTAGAAGTGACACCAGTGAGATAGGCCCAAAGCACTGCACTGAGAATGGGTTAAAATTTAACCTATACAATAATGGTTAGGATTTCATGGGACTCTGATATTCTGATATAAACTCCTTCTCCCTCTATATTTTCTTAGTCCTTGAGAAAGGGACAAGCAAATATTTAGGGTAAAATGACATAGAAACAATGTTTGGCTTTTACTACTGAAACTGAAGAATGAATACTATCCAAAAAAGAGTAAATATACTCTTTCAAATGTAATATTTAGTTGATTTCTACCAAACGGAATGAATCATTTATCAGTGCAGTGGTTTTAGTGCTAACAAAAATATCTTGTTTTTATGAATGACATGCCACTCAGCGGACCAAAAAAGCCCACTTGGCTGGCAGTGTGGATGAAGGCCAGACATAATTATTTATGTTATATATATGTATATTAACATTTGTGAAAAATAAAATGCTGCTACCCTAGACCTGTATGTACAAGGAAAGTTTATTTTCTCATTATAACTATTCATTATTCACAGCAAATAAAGCATCCTGTGGTTTACGTCAAACAAGTGTTTCTAGCTCTGTAAAGAGACAACTTCAAAAGTAGCAATATGAATGGCCTTCCATGACAAAATTTTCCTTCACATTAGACATATACAAAACTGGTCCAGCCCCCACCAAGAACAGCAAAAAAGGGTGAAGTATGAAATTATTTTTAGGTCTAGTTACCACTCTCAGTTTATGATAAAGCTTTTGTCGTACCATTGCAGGCCATCCCTACGTCCGAAACCCTGAAGCCGATCTGCAGATGACTGTCTTCAGTGTTGTATGAAAAGCATGGTATGGTATAGATTGTGGCAGGAATCTGTCTTTGATATCTGGAAAAGTGGTGAAATGAAAGGTCTTAGTAAGTGATCATAGGTCCTATAAACAAATTTGGCATACACCCCAAAGAAAATAAGTTTCAGGTATAATCCCTAATGAATTGACTTTTACTAAGTCAATTACTACAGTTAGTTGATCCTTTGAACTAATATTATTAGGGAACTTAGTTTTCCATGAGTTTGGAAACCAAGCATTTTTTTCATTAAATTAGGAAGCTCCTGTAGCAGTAAGAATGGCGAAAGTCAGACGAACATACCTGGAATTGTATGGATATGCTTGGAAAGCACTAGCCTAGCAGCATCAGTTGGTTGCCTCAGTTCTTCCTAAAATCAATTTATTTAAAATTAAAACTGGGAAAAATGGAATTATATCTATAACTTAGACTTGCTAAAAACTCTTATGAAACCTTCTAGAGCTACAGAATTTAAGGCAGCAAATGTAATTATGGATACCATAATATATAATAAATTAAAGGAGCCTAAAAGCAACGGTAAAACCTTACTGAAATGCATTCGGTGAATTTCAAAAACAAAACTAAACAACCCTCTCACACACACACACATAAAATGCATAACAACTACACTTAAGTCTTGGAGAATGACCTTCTCAGATTGCTATTAAACTGGTATATGGCACAGTAATACAGCACATAAAGTTACAGATATTTTTTTTTGTAATCTCAAATACAATAAAAATGTGATATGCCCAAATTTCCTATGTTCATATAAAAGAAAAACATAATTTTAAAAACAAAGACCTATATTTGAGTTCTGCTTTTTCAGGAAGGCTTCAAATGTTAGAAGTGTAAAATAAAAAAAAAAAAAAAAAAAAAAATTATCTGACAACAAAAAGAAATGTCTTTCATTTGTTTCACTTGTGTCCAAAAGCCTACTGATGTTTCATTCATCTGCATCATATTAAGTTTGGGTGGGAGGCTGGGTTTATTTGCTTTCTTTTCTCCTAAGAAAGCTGACCTGGTTATGGAACTTGTCCCTATGGTAAAAACGTAAAATATAACTTCCTTGGTGCTGCTATTTTCCCAAGGCATTCACAAATTGCACAGTTCTACTTTCCTAGGTTAGCAAAATCTGCCTATACGAAAGCCTTAAATGGAAAAATGAAGTTAAAGAAAAACTTTTCCAGTATACCCATGCTATGATGACTAATTTAACTTATTGTTTAATCTGACAAACAAGAAAATATTTATCGAATAGCTAGTCATTAAATTATCAAATAATTGTGTATTGGACTTAACTAGTTTAGTTGCCTTCATTTATTTACCAGCCTTCATTTATCTACAAGAGTATATAATCTTTTATCTTCTAAATATCAGACAGTTTGATATTTGCCTGGTGCCACCCTATGTTCAGTATATAGTTTTATTACAGAAAGATGAAATGTTTTTTGGAAATATAAAATCTTCCAGATTGCCTTCAGATAAGTATAATACTTACACGCAAGAGTAATTATAATGAAACTGATAGTTATAGCATACACAAAAGAAAATGCGGAGGATGAAAAAGGAGTACGTTGTACTAGAGTTTTATCTATTAGCGGCAACGGGAGTAAAAGGTTAACTCTTGTCTCACTAAATTCAATGGCAAATTTGCCACAGTAAACTGATGAACAGGCAGCTACTTTCGTGACACACCAGTTTCTCTATAAACACCACCAGTTGGACTAACTTCAAAGTTGGCTTTTCTAAGCCTTAAATAGATGTTTATGCAAACAGCGACCGTTTCCTGCACTAGGTGGGAAATGCTGCAAATGTTAGTCAGTTGAAAAATAGCGAAAGCTCTTGCAGTTGCCCCAGCAACAAAGACACTTTCCAGCAGGCATTTGATGTAGATTTCACGTCTCATTGTTGCTGTATTTCCATGTTTTGAGGTTCCAGCAAAGTGATCAAAATATGTATATTTCTTTACTTAAAAACAAAAAAAGGAAAGGGCTAAATATATTGAATAATTTGCATTCACAGCGAATTACGATTCACGATATTCCTCACTTCGTTTTGTTCATTCTCTGGTTTCTGAAAAGTAGGCATGCTGCTGCCTCGGTAGTATTTACAGCACATGGTAAAACTGATTTCTCTGTGATCAAAATCCTTTAGTTTTTACTTGCTTATTTGTTTTTAAGCACAATATCGCTCTTCAGTTAAGCTGCATAATAAAAGTGTGTATAATAATAGCAACTTCTTGGTTGTGTTCTTTATACCACTGACATTTAGAAAATGAATTTAAAATAGCATAATGGTTTCATAGACTGTTTTCAATGGTCACAGTTTCACTCCTAGATAGTATTTCTAGAGTGCTTTTTTTTTTCCTAGAAAGACTTTGTAAGGGTTAATTAAATTAACTAGAAAATTGGAATATGTGCTTGAATTCCTTGAAAGTAAACTACCATTTGTTAAGAAGTGATTACTGTTATTGTCCAGTAAGTCTCTCGATGAAGGAGAAATGAAAGCTCTGGAGTCTGGGTATATGACAATTGTAAGGTGGTTTATTTACACATACGTGTACCAGCCAAAGCCATGGGTGATCAGATGGCTTATAGAGCATGTCCTCAGTCTACCGCGGGGTTTTAGACGACAGAAAGAAATTTTGCCCTGAGAATTGTTTCTGATCATGAACGCTGACCAAGAATAAACTCTCAGGCTGTTCACTTAGACTTTTGCATAACAAAACTAGATTAAAAAATATTTTTCCGAGGTTGTGCATTTTGCTCGCTTGATCAGGAAAAATAACAGACTGGGTAAAAGTGATCATTTCTTGAAACACAGCATGAGTATTTTCATCACCTGTAAAAGGGGCGAGATCAATAGTTAATTACCTCATGAGGCAGTTGGGAGAACTGCCTAACGACTCCACGTAAAGGGCTGCTGATCAGTCAAAGGGAAATCAAATTCTGTTCTTATTTAAGATGTGTCAACGCCTCAATATGAAGGTGCGACTTGTGCAACCAGGCATGCTAGACACCTCCCCAGGGCAATGAAAACAGCGGTTAAGAAGTAACACTTTGGTACGGCCTTGCACAACTTCCCGAAAGGCGTGAAAAGCATGAGGCATGTACATGGTGTTCACCCACGCTCCCGCCTGCACTGCAGCATCGGTGCTACCGTTGCGCAGCCTGTCTGGGCTCCTCCTGACAGAGGAGCCATGAGTTACTCAGGTCACTGTTGTATCTTCATTCTGCTGCCAGGACTTACCTTTAAATGGCTTTTTGGAATTATTCCAGATATATCCCCGTCTAATGCACAGAAGAATTGGAAACAAAGCATTTATTGAACTACATGGTTTATATACTACTTTGCGTCCACAGACTAAATGAATCATTACTTATTTGCAAAAAAAATGTTTAGTATGTCTTGCATGCTATACATACAGCTAAGTAAGACATTATTTGAAAAAATGAAGCTTGGGCTTCTAAAATATCAAAATATTTATATATATCATATTTATATACATTCTGAGTTTCTCCCCTTTTATGTTTCATGTTTGCATTTTAATCATTGTGCTAAATTCTCCTTGGCACACAAACTCATATCTTTTTACAAGTCACTTGGCTGCTTTATAGTGCATCACTGTATTTGGAAAACCACAGCTGGTGAGAACTGGCACATCATGGAAATACAGAGAATATCAGATAGTTTAAGTTCTGAAGCAGGCAATTGGGGAAAGACAATGGAGACCCCTTGTCAAACAAAAAGTGCACATTCAGGAATTACTCTGTGCCAAGGATTTCTGGATACCTCAAAAATGCTGCCTGTAGACAGCGTACTTTAAACTCCCCTAATAAAGCAGTCTGAAATACAGTCACATCTGAAGAAAGGTCTCACCTTGGTATGCAATGATCGTACTTCTGCCTTCTTTTCTGTTCAACTGAAATCACTGTGAAAGCTTCAGGGCACTTCCAAGGAGTGTGGCACACCGAGGGGCACATTCCACATGCACTGGTGGGTACTGATAGTCTCCGTGTGTTTTATAACAGTTGGAAATTGCAGTGCGTAACATCTAACAGGAGATACAGTGGAGTTAGCAGTACATTAAAAACCTGAAACAAAGGACAAAGCAAAAAATGAGCCGAAGTCTGGCCAGAAGCTTAAAAGCTGAAACAAAGAAGGTAGGCATTAGGTCTGCATTATAAGAAACCGGTATTCTCTGTTGCTCTTACTTAGTGACAATTATCTGTCGAGCCACACTTGGAACAGAGGTCTGAAAATGTAAAACGTGGTGGAAAAAAGAAAATACTAGCTATAGTGCTGGCTGTCAATACTTCTAGTCCTCTTCTTCCTACAACCAGCAGTGACTCTACCATCTCCAGATGGCAAAAGTCATGACTGTAGCAATGCAGTCTAGAAAGACAGGGCTCTTCAAGTCTATGTAAGAATAATAATAAGACCAATTCATTTATGATTTCTGGAGCTTCATTCGCAATACACCTGATAGTCACTCTGCAGATCCACACAAGACCACCTTGTTATTGTAGCTCCTGGAATTCAGCCTCCTTCACCAGTAAACTTAAGGTTTGAAGCCACTAAGATTTATGATGATGCCTCAATGAAGTTTGGGCTGAGTTTATTTTAAAAAGAGCTCTCTTTGACATTGCTAAGCAGTAAAGCAAGACTTCATTACTATTAAAGGTAAATTACAGTGCGCCCAGGTGGCCAAGGAAGGCCAATAGCATCCTGGCTTGTATAAGAAACAGTGTGGCCAGCAGGACTAGGCATGTGATCATCCCCCTGTACCTGGCACTGGTGAGGCCGCACCTCAAATATTGTGTTCAGTTTTGGGCCCCTCACGACAAGAAAGACATTGAGGTGCTGGAGCATGTCCAGAGAAGGGCAATGAAGCTGGTGAGGGGTCTAGAGCAGAAGTCTTCTGAGGAGTGGCTGAGGGAATTGGGGTTGTTTAGTCTGGAGAAAACAAGGCTCAGGGGAGACCTTCTCGCTCTCTATGACTACCTGAAAGGAGGCTGTAGAGAGGTGGAGATCGGTCTCTCCTCCCAAGTGACAAGCAATAGGGCAAGAGGAAATGGCCTCAAGTTGCGCCAGGGGAGGTTTAGGATGGATATTAGGAAAAATTTTTTCACCAAAAGGGTTATCAAGCACTGGAACAGGCTGCCCAGGGAAGTGGTTGAGGTATTTAAAAGACTTGAAGATGTGACGCTTAGGGACACGGTTCAGTGGTGGACTTGGCACTGTTAGGTTTACGGTTGGACTCAATGATCTTAAAGGTCTTTTCCAACCGAAATGTTTCCGATTCTATGATCTCATTTAATTTCAGATGTTTACAAAAGTTAGCTGCTTCCATCTGAACTAGTTTTCTGGGTTCCTATTTGCAGTCAACAGAAATATAGCCGATTTATTCAGTGGGCTCTAGGGTACTGTTCATCTGCCCAAATACAGGCAACTACTTTAGGATGATGTGAAGTATACTTTAAACAGCACTGGCCAGATTTTTTAATTTGATATAAAAAAGAGCATAGAGCACCTAGATCACTTGCATGTGCCTATGTTATATTCCTTATATAGTCACCTGAATCCCAAAACCAAACACTATCCTTACCTGCCTCTGACAGAGCTTGTAACAGCTTTTTACGACACCAGGGTAAGGACACTGGACTGGCTTTTTAGATGTAGTCATGGTTTGTCCTGTTGACTGCACAGACCATTTTAATATGGAAAGCCATTCCTTCAAGGGAAAAGACCCTGAAAATAGAAACGTTCATATGGACCATTCATTTTTAGAACAGTTAATCACAATTGATCCTTACACAATGAATACAAAATAAGAGTTATTATTAATAATGAATAATAAGAATGAATTATAATGGTGTGTTTATTAGGCTATCAATAATTAACAAGGGTTTGCCATTTATTGTAAATACTGTTGCTGTTTCTGTTGCAGCTTTGGATGGCGCAATTTATATGGTAATTTTATATGAAACAGCGCCAATTACAGCATGGCTATTACAATAGAGTAGAAGCAAATGATGACTTTATCAGTTTTGTTAACTTTTTCATTTTATTCATTGTTAGCATAGCCTGCAATGTAAACATGATGTAGTGAAAGGAATAAGGAAGTTTTGAGCAAGTCTAATAACTTTGGCTAGGAATCTAACTTCCCTCAGGCAATCACACGGCAGAAAAAAATACAATGGGGCAGAAATAAAGACAGGCAGGTCAGCATTAGGATGGAGCAGAAAGAAAGATATCAGGGTTTGTTGACTATAAATGCTCGCTAGAAGTGCCATTGAAAGGATGGAGAGGCAGAGTAACGTCACCACAGAGAATGACAGCAGCTGTGACAATAGAGGGACAGAGCAGGGCAGGTTCCCTCCATAGGATCCAATCATTTAGGTAATGCCAGGGCTGGATTTAACAGCAGTGTGGATGGAGATACGCATGTACGCAGCCTCACGCCTCCTGCAGCACGTGATCCAGGCAGCACTGCCAGTGGGTGTAGGGCAGCGATGGCGTGTATCTTCCAAGCTTGCTGATACAGAGCCAGTTTGAGCTTGTGCTATCAACAGAAGTACAAAATTATCAGACTATGGGAAAAGCTAACCAGAAGGACACACATAATGACTTTCACAGCAGGAAAATTCAGCATAACCACCTTCTATAGGAGTATAGCTTCTATTAAATTCTAAGTTTGTATTTTTCTGGAGAAATAGTCTGCAATATACAATCACTACTCCGCTGGGGGGGGGAGGGGCGGGAAATTTCCTTGTAACGGTGAAGATCTTGCATTTCAACTGTATCTATGAAAAACCAAAATATTGCTGAATGAACATATACAGGAGTTATATTGACTGGCATAAAACACACTAAAATCCTGAAATATTATTTAATATAAAAGACTTAGAAAAAATTAAACATTCTAAAGGTTGGGAAATTTGCCATGTACATCAGTAATCTGTCTGAATGTTAACATTACCGACTGCAACTAATTTCAAAGGAAAAACATTTCCAACATGTGTTCCAAACATAATAATTTGTGAATTAAATTGAAGGTAAATGATAGAGATAAACAGGTAGAATATGTATGATCTAGTTAAAAACCCAAAAGTTTGGGTTTTTTGTCATTGTGTCACTTCAAGAGAATTGCCACTAATCTGTTCACAACATTTAACAGAGTCATGATAATTTTAGGAAACAAAGCCCACCTTTTAAAATATTTTAAATAATTCTACAATCTTGTCAGAACCTGCAACTTTGATATTAATAATCAGTGTTTTCAGAACTGCCTTAGATGAACCTGTGTGGCACACAGATGGCAAATCATTTACATGAGAAAAATGAGAACTGGCCCATCTATGGATCTCTAGAGGGTGCCATGACCCATTAGCAGAGGAAAGACGCCCTTTACTGAATAATAATTGAGAACTATTACTAAGATAATTACAAAACCAATTGACTGCCAGAAGGCCTAGACCTTGGATCCTCAATTTATATAGCAACTGCTTGTGATCTGCACAGAAAAAAAAAATGCGCTTAGGGTTCACAAACACCATAACCTCAACATCTGCCTGCCATCTAAAGATAATGATCTGGTATTAATTAATTTGAACAGTGCAGTCATTGCAGAGGTAGACTGCATCACAAATCAGACACTAACATAACCTGAAGTTATCATGTTTTTGTCCAGCCTGTATTAACAAGCAGAGTAGTATAAGGTAAATTAAACTGTTACAGGTCACAACATGAAAATGAATTAACTTAATTCTCTTTAACAGGGAGCATGATTGCAACTCTGCACTGGATGTTGTACCGGTAAACATGATAAAAGCTCTTCCTAAAAATATTTTGCAAAATGCTCCTATCACAACATTTTCTAATGCATACACCTTCAACAGTTTTTTCAGATTCCTTCCTCTACAGGGATTCCTTCCTCTAAAAGAAGGAGGAGAGAGAAGTTATTTGCCTTTGAATGAGAATTTTTGCATGTGCGGGTTTGGTTTTTTTTTTCCTTATTTGTTTGTTTGATTTCCAAAGAGGAATTCCTGGGAACAAAACTATTAATGGGTATCTGTTTTGAGATACCACTAGTCCTCTGTGGATCGGGACAGCACTAAAAATAAATGAAAAATTTCCCCGAGCTTCTCCCTGTCTTCTACAGGGATATGGTGTATAGGAAATACAGCCAGCACACCATATGTGTTGCTGATTGGATTTCCAAAATTATCCTTCCTTACACGTGAAAGATATTTTGAAGAAGATTTTAAAAGCAGAACGATCTAACGACTTAGTGCCAAGTTTCACACCTGGGAACTGATATTTAGGAATGTAGAACATCAGAAATACTCAGGACTCTAAAAAATCATAGCTAGCCTTCCTCCTTAAGAAGGAAACAGCTGAAATTACTGCGACAAAATGTTTTGAATAAAATGTTCTTTCACCTAAAACCTGCTTCTTGATTTTTAACTCCACTACTGAGTCCCATAGATGGGATTCTTTGAGGACTCTCCGCTAAAAGGAGTGTTATCAGTAGTCATTCTTCAAGGGAGACAATTTAAGTCGCAGTATGAAATTTATAAAAATTCAATTCACATTTGAGACCTGTAGTAAAAAAGAGCTGCCAACACTGACAGAACGCTTGTTCTGCATGACAGAAATGCTAATAGAGACAATTTCTTACCCAAGAAGTACCTATATAATAGGATGTGGTGGAAAGAGTAGATAATCCATTCAATTTACAACAAGATGCACAAGCCAGAATTCAAATTCATGAAGAGTTTAAAAAATTAACTGCACTCTCAGGTGGGCTATCTACCCCAAGATTTAAACATGCAAGCCAACTGGAACCTGATGACACTGTGACTCTTTCACTGAACATCAGGCATCCCACCAGCTGGCAGGTCATACCCATAAAATGGATTGGGTTGGGCTTGAAGATTTAGATCAGTCAGGATTGATAGACTGAGTTGTTTGGGGGTTTGTTTGGTTTTGTTTTTCCACAAGTCTGTCTTCCAAGGGTGAAGGTTTTTGGGGGAAGCAAAAGCACTGCTGGCCTTCCTATTGTCCTGGCTGCAACAAAATCTACATCAGAAGCAACGAGAGCATGGAGGTAGGGCTGATAGCAATATTGACAATGAAAGGTATTTACAGATATACAGGAGTTGGGAAAAGCCAATTGTCATCAAACTGCCCATGTTCAAGTTTGGAGTAACCAAAGCATTTCATTCTCAACACATCATAATAGTTTAGACAGGAAAGTTTTATGCTGGTATACTTCATTTGCTTACAAAGACCACAGCCTAGAAGACAGCATAATTTTCTTAAAAATTTTGACAATTTATTCCAGTGAACTGTCTACAGCCACAGTTATTTATTATTTTTTTTTCTCCTGACCTGATATTAATAAAATCTGAAGAAAAATCCCTGAATGAACATATCTTCTGGGAGAAAGGACTTCAGCAGCAATCAGAAATAGGAAGAAGACAAATACTCAATGAGACAAAGTGAATCAAAACAAAAAGTGCTTGAAAGAGTGGAATCGCACTCTGGTAGTAAGAGCTGAGGAAGATGAATACAGCAAGGCATAATAAGAAAGAGTGAGGATTAGGGCAGAGTATACATTTTTGTATTAAATCAGTGATGCAACAGTAGCTGACACTCCTTTCAAAAATAATCCTTTAAGTTTCTTGATAGGGCCTTTTGGACATGGCCAGTGTGTGGCTTAACCTCACCCCACCAATTCTCCCAAGCACTCTCACTTGTCATACATATGATACAATCTCTGTGCAATTTCTGACTTGCTCAGACAGATTATGGAAACTTTAAATCAAGATCTGCAGAGTGTCCTTGGACTCAAGGAAGCACCTTGCTCCAGGAGTGGAGCTATTGCAGCTGTCTGGTGGTTTTGTGGGAATCCAGCCACAGAGATTCACACTAAAGACGGTCCATTCTTTGTGGATTACACCTTTGTGCTGTAATGCATCCTAGGAAGGTTTTCTTTTTAAAATTTTCTGGCAATCACCCTATTTCCATCAACAAACCCTGAAATATAGCATGTTTTCAAGCAGTCTTTCCTCAAGAGATTTAAGCTGTAGGATGGCATTTATGCAGCTTTTGACTGTTGTAATTGTAATAGAGATCAACAAAATTGGATGCTGTTTTGTCATCCTTGACTAGGCTCCTGGTGCTAATCAGGAATTGGAAATTGCACATTCAGATGGATTTAGAGACATATAGTATGTGACAATTCAGCAAGCAGTAAAGAACATTGTTTTGAATTCTTAAAGGTTAGTGATGCAAGCAGTGCAGTGACTAAAATTTTTTGAGCCCTGAAAGAGAACCAATTAGGTATTGGAAACAAACACATTCCAGTAATGTAATCTGTATTTTCATACCTTTAAGGCCAGGAGAAGAGATTAGTTCATCTACACTGAGTTTTTGTTTCACAGATACTTACATTCCATCCAATTACCTCTGATATCGAGCCCCCATAACTTCTGTTCAGCCAAAAAATAACTTTCAGAAAGCAGATAGACTGTATCTGAAAGCCTCCAGAGATCGTGTCTACCATTTTCTACTGCAATGTAGCCTGTCCCGAAGTTTAATTACCATCTCTGTGAAACAGAGAGAAAAAAATAACAATATGTGCTTTATTTCTAATTTGAAATTGCCTTGCTTTAGCTCCCAGCTACTGGTTCTTGCTATGTGTTTCTTTGGAACGCTGTAGTGTTTCATATATTCTTTGCAGAAAGGTGTTTATACAGGCTTAACTTCTTTTTTTTTTTT
>VYXH01006287.1:26585-76975 GCA_013397275.1 Burhinus bistriatus | reverse complement strand
TTTTTTTTTTTTTTTTATAAGATCAACAGAAATCTCCCACTGGAATGCATTTTCTCTGCCCTCCAAAACTTTCTTGTACCTCTACTTTGTACATATCCCATTTTTTTTCTGAAGCACAAATAGCAGGAACATTCCCAATATTCTACTACTCATCTGTAACAGTTAGAGACTTTAAAAATCACCATACCACTTTAAATTCTCTTTCTATCCAGAACTTTAGTGAAATCTTTACCATAATGAAAACTGAGCAAGTTTTGCCATTGAAATCAGGAGGGAAAAGAGATGAGGCATTAAATGCAAGCAAATGTACTGAAGGAAGCAAAAATAATAGGTCAGATTTAGAGCCCAATAGGCTAACTGGCAGAGCGAGCTGTATAAGCTACCCACGTATTACAATTTTTTTCTGTAGTACTGGAAAAAAGCATTGACTTCATACATAAAAAGCATGCATAGATTTCCAACAAATCATATTTTGGAAAGATCTAGAAAGGGAGGAGGAAAAAGACAACTCAGTTTAACTTATTACAGCAATGATGGAACTTTGATTTTGCATTTCCTATTATGGTAATGAAGGTATCTTTCTAATATCCCAAGTGTTGAATGGATGACTAAATAAATATACTGTTCCCCAACAGCCTATTATAAACTTTGAAGGTGACCACAGTACTGACAATCAATTAATCATTTACTAATACCAATTGAAAACATGAACAGTTCAGCTTTTCCTCCTGCTAGTCACCATAAATGGTTAAAATGTAAAATTGCTGGGAGGAAAGGTAGGGAATTCATAGAATTCATAAGCTTATGAAAGCACAGCTTAATTTTAATGGAATACAGCCAATTAAATAAACATCATATAAACACAAAAAACAATGCAGGTTACAAATCTTGTTAGCTATAGATATGCTTACACTTTTGTTAAGATGACCTTGGCGTGTGTGAGACAAACTGGGCACCAGATGGACAACAGCCTGAGGGAATTATTTTTTTCTGTAAAAGTACAGATATTCAAGTTAATTTTCATACTTACATTCTCTTGTTCTCCTTATGAATTTATACTAGCATAAGTTTTCCTTTATTTTTCATAATTACCTTCTTCCTAGAGCATCCTTATGCGTACTGGTTTGTTATATTGGTCTTTGTCCGTGCAATGATCTGTGTTTCTATGATTTCCATGGATTTATTATTCTTACAAGAATCAGCTTTAGTTCTGCAACTTTCATGCCTCAATTCTGTTAGAAATCTCAAAGATCTATGCGTATTTCTTATGGATTATCAGTCACAGTCCATAATTTTAATTCTGAGGTTATAAAAAATAAAGTGGTGTGACATGCAAACATGTCACTTATAAAATATTTTTAAAAGATCCTTAGTCTGTTTTTATAACCTCTAACTGCACTTGTAGCTAAGCACAGCTGCCAGTCAAAGACTTCAATGCTTGTTTTTATTCCTAGCATGGGCAATAATATAATTGTTTAGGTGAAAGCAAACTGGCCCAAACTAGCATCTCCCCAAATCTGACTCAGATTAAATAAACAAACAAACCCAACGGAACAAACCCGTAAAAGTTCGGTATCACTTCAGGCTGTATTCAGAACGCAGTCAAAGTTCAAACATTACCTCACAGCCAGTCTGCTGCTATGCGTTATTTGGCGAAAATCATTTTCTGCACATCGAAATACACAAAGTCTTCATGAGCGTAGCCCAAGTATCTTTTATAAGCTAGTAACAACTGGGAGCAGCTGAAGGTGAGGAAATGGAAGTTTTAGCAATAGCATAGATACAGGATGAAATATACCCTTTCATTTAAGATAATAAAATCATGTTCAGAAAAAAAACATACTGAAAAAAGATGGCTAAAAAGGCAACAGAAGCTCTGGCAATGTCAAGTAACGTGCAAATTTAATTTTTTCATTTGTTCAGGTGTACAGCAAAAGAAAGGATCGTCACCATGCCAACCCTAGGGCAACTGTCTCATTCTTCTCACAGTGCTTTGGAAACCACTTTCCATGAAACTGTGACTCACTTTGTCATTGGAATTTTTATGCCTTTGCTGTATAAAAATACTGATTTTAGTGATCGTTCATGTGACAGTCTGAGCTTTTTGAAATCAATCTTTTCTTATGAAATCCAATAACAGTTTTCCCCAGTGGGCATATTTAATTTTACCAAATCCCACATCAGTTGAAGGTTATTTCTGTCCACATACAAAGCTTAACAAAGACAAATTTCTTATTTTGTGTTCCGATTTGTGTATTGAGACCATGCCTCTCCTTTGACAAAAGAAGTGAAAACAGAAGTCGGGCATGCCAGGAAGTACTTTTTTTTTTTTTCTTTTTTTCTTCATTAAATTGACTCCAAAAGTGCCTAAGCACTATATCATCTTGTAGGGATTCAGTCAAAAAAACATGAACTATACAGTTAATTTGTATTAAGTACTGAGAAAAAAAGTATATATTTCAAAAGCACCAATACAAAACGTCTGCAAGCTCCTGTGCTTTTGTTGGTTGTTTGCACATCCACAGAGAGCATTTGGGTGCTGGGATGAGCTGCTGCATTTGCTCAGGGAAGGTCTCTCCTGCATGCATTGGTATTTCTGGGAAATAAAACACACATTCACATAACGGTGGACTATTCAACCCTGAGTAACCTGCACTCAACAGGTGGAGGGCCATGGCTCTGAACTATAAAGATGGAGAAACCACTGGCAATTCATGTTTGTCTTCAGGCAATAGCCAAGGCAGGTATAACCTTGTATCATCGTACTTCCCAGGCACTGTAACAGCAAAAGGAATCACCTACCACTGGCTCACATTGCAACGGGTTCCCACCTCTTTCTGCTTTCCCTTTCTGCACCAGCGAACAGCCCTGAGTTAAGGCTGATCACACAGGAGCTTGCTTTTTCCCTAGGAGACCCCTAGTTTAAAAACGATGCAGATACCTCTTCTTGCCATAAACTGGACAAAGGCTATCTACAGGGTGCGATACCTCCAACAACTATAAAAAGCAGTAATTAAGTGTTTTCATTTGCATTTCAAATTGCATGTATTGGATCAGACTGTGGTATATGTTACTATTTGGTTTCTCTAAGAACACAGTTGGAAGGTAGTTAATATTGACTGATTTTTTTCAGTAACTTTCATTTCACAGTTTCTGAGCATGAAATCAAGCCATTACAGAAAAGAAAAGACCTAATGATAAAACCCACTTAAAACAGCCTTCTGTCTTATACAAGCAACTGTTGAAATTAATTAAAATACAGCACCCCACCTTTGACAGAGTAAGTCGGCGGCCTCTCAAATTCTGGTTCTAGTGTGCACAATAAGCAGATCTCAGAGACCTGCTCTGCTGCTTGGATGCAGCAGTCAGTCCCTAGTACCAACACAAGGCAGCAAGCACCAGGCTGGCCGCCCTTATGATGGGATTTAGCATGAAAGGAAAGCTCTCAGGTACTTCTGGTTGCTATGAAACCATTGACATTTTCGGTTGGAAAGTAATTTGTCCTTAGTATAGTACTAAATTAGAAAGTAAGTAAATGGTATGTCTGCAATATTGAGGACACTAATTACTTTTGAGTGGAGGATAACACTACCTGAGCAGACCACTTTACGCTAGTCATGACTGGAAAAGCTTAATATTGCATCTTTTATAATCTAACGGCAATACTCGCTCTAAACCGGCCACTCTGGGGCAGGAACTCCGTGTGCAGTAAAGCTGCCCACCTTGCAACCATGCCATTTTTCACCAAATGAAATTCTGGCTGAGAAATATTATTAAGCACCACCATGTAAATTATGCAGCAGTGAAGCACAGGCTTCAATGAACTTCCAAGCACCCAGCCAGGTGAGATTGCGAGGTTTCTCAGAAATACTTTGGTTCCACCAGTGCTTGCTACTTCACCAGTAGGAAAGGAGCAGGTTGACAGGTAAATGAGAGCAGGAAGCTGAGCAGAGCCTTCGGTTCAGACAGGAGTGCTTCTGGGGCTGAGCTGAGGAAGCTTCATTCCAAATTCACCCTAAAGCCAATACCATCAGCATACAAATGGCTTTCAAGAAGAATCTTGAGAATCCAGCATGAGTACAATCACTCCCTTAAAAAAGTATTACTTTATTTGCATATACCTCTATAATAAGCTAACGTCTTCCATTGCAACTAGCAGTTCAGGTAACAGACTTGAGTGTAAGAATGATTCTTTCCCCAAATTAGTTATTGGCTGCTTGGGTCTCAGAGCAAAATCAAGTCATAGATGTAATCGAGATAAACAATTAGATACTAAGATTTCCTGTGAGCAACAGGGCAGCAAGATGTGTTTGGACATTAAGAACTGCACAGTTGAAGAATATTATTGGGTCATAAATATAACACGACAGCGTGATTTTGAAAGCTTTCTTGTTTTTATATGAATAATAATATAGTACGTTCTTTTGTATTTCTTTCCTTTGTGCATTGAATTTGGTGTGTATGCTTCCACATGAATAATGCAATATAGCAAAATTGATGGCACAGTTCTTTTGTTAAAGCAGTTATGAAATGAGAAAACAAAATCTACAAGGAAAAGTTATGAAAAAAACAACATTTCTCTAACAATAAAAAGATGAAGTTGCCTGGCCGTTTACATTTGTCTCCTGTGTCATGAATATGAGATCAGATTCTTTTTATTAATCCATTGATAGTTCCGTAAGGCAACTCATTTTTGATAAACTCTGTCAAGACTGCTGTAAATACAAAAAAGATTTATGAATTAATTTTCATACGTAAAAGACAAAATCCTCTGATACGTTTGAAATATCTGCCTCGCAGTTAAAATAGAGATATATGTGCATGCATGCATACTTATTAATTTAGCATTCAGATCAGCCTATTCTTTTAGAACATAGCTTAATATCAATTGCCTTCTTCTGTAGGAAAGAACAGTAAACTACAAAGATAATTGGCATTGAGGGCCTATTAAAATTGAAAGAAAGGAACGATCTGTGTTCTGGGAAGTGTGCTGGACTAAAGGTGTAGTGGGTTTTATTTCAAAAGCATTTTTGTTTTCAAGTATCAATGGGTTGCTTATATGCTAGTGTGTTGTAAAAACACCGATATCTACAACTCATACTATTATTACTTGAATTGTCTTTATAGCTACAAGTCCCAGTCATGAACCTATTAGGCTAAACATAGCACAAAAAGCATAAGCTCTGAATAAGTCTGCAGTTGAAGCATACAGGGATAATTCACCACAGCCCTGAATATCTGTGTAAAGCCAAAAGTACCGCTAAGCTCCACATTTTCTGGCAGCAGCAAATCACAGTCCTGGTTCAACCCCTCCATCTCCTTTCCTCTGCCAGTGTGACAGGGACTGCAACTGGCCTGCCAGGACTGTCACTGCCATACAGCCAGCACATGCTGAAAAGGCAATGAGCTGCAAACACATTTTCCTTCCTTTCCCTTGTACCCCAGCAGTGACCCGCATACCAGTGCACCCACTCCAGAAGTTCAGCATCTCCCTCTTGCTCTGCATCTTTTAGGCATTTTACAAAGAAAACTCAGAATCATTCTTTTTATTTTACAGATGGGAAAACCAAGGTACAAAAACATCTAGTGACTTTCTCCAGATGGATAAATGTCTATTCTTTTTAATAGACCATTATCTAATATAATACAAGTTTGCATAGCCCCTTGACACAAGCATTTCTAGGTTCTACAAATGAAAGACAGAATGAACTAGTTCATTGCTAGACAGGTAATGAAGTAGGTACGATACCCATTAGATTTAGTTCTGGATTATCTTCTTCCAACCAATTTATCTGTACAGTGCTTTGCTGTATGCTCTGTTTACAGTGTGCTGTTTGATGTATAGTGTAAGCTCCACGGAACAGGGTCTGTAAAGTGTGGTAACATACTCAGTAACTAGTGATTAATTCATAAAAATCACAGATTAAAAAAAATATGCCATATCCTGTGAGAAGAAATAAAGCAGACTGAACTTCATAATCTACTGTGTTCTTAATCCTCATCATCTGGGACCTGAAGAACTCCCAAAAGCACAAGAAGCAATTTAGCTACCGTTTCTGGTCTGTAGTATGTTCTCACATTCTCTACACAAGGACACACTTTGTGCTGTGAAGTATTTTGTTCTGGCAGTGTTTTGACTTACTTTTATCATACCTATAACCTGCTGCTTAGTGTAGAGGGGTCAGGTTGAAGGCCAACATGGTAATGGGATTTGTAATTCTTAAAGGATCTTATTCCACAGTATGAAACAGCTTCACAATGCTCCTGCTTAGCAACCTGCAATCATACTAGAAAGTCTAGTAATACCCGACAGTGATGTAAACTGACTTGATCTGCCCTAATTCTGGGGTTACACTATTGATGTAATAGCTATGTACTCTTTTAAATAACGGCATAACACCACTGTTAGGTTCTACTGAAGATCAAAAATACTCTTGTACGTGAAGAGAAAGCAACAGATACACTTAATGAAAAATTTTCTTAAATAAGCAAGCCACATGAAAACTAATAGTTGAGGTAAACTTTTTCCCATTCAAAACCAGACTTTAGTTATACCAATTAAATTCAAGTATATTTCTTTTGTATACAAACTTGATATTTTATATCAACTTGACTGTATCCTGAAGCCAGACTAGAAATCTATCAATAAACGCATTTGTCATGTGTTTACAAAATACACACCCCAAGCTTCTTTGGATTACAGTAATACCTTTTAGGACCGTACAGAAATGTGGCACATGTAGGCAGAGACATATTGACAATCAACATCTGGGGGCATTAAATAAGGGGAAGATAAGTACAGAGAAGGATTTTGTATGTCCAAGTTCATGCAGCATGTCAGGGACCTGATCTGTCCTCCACCGTCCTACATAGTGAACCATACATTATCTCTTACTACTAACAACACAAACAAGTATACCATTATGACTTCTCATTATAGTCTCTGAGAAACTTTGCCAACTGTGACTTCACATTGTTTTAATCTAAAATATATCAGCTTTCTTTCTTTTAGTTGTAAAGCATGCTTTACTGACATTATAGATCTCCTGTTTATTTATTTACCTCATTATTCATTTACTTATGTTACTATTTTTCATGTCAGTTTGACTTACATTAATAATTTTAGTATAAAATTGTTCAACTTTATTGTACCAAATCTTTCCTGTCAAAACCTACTCTTGCAGTTGGTTTTGAAAACTGAGTAAGGAAATGTTAGTTCAAATCAAAACACTCCATAATGCAAAAGACAAAAAACTAGTAGAGTATATGTTAGCTTAAATGCTAGGCCAAGATGGTGAGGCTTGCAAAATCAAAACCTCTTAACAGACATTAATAAGGAAAACCACCAATGCATACAACAAATAATAAAATACACATTGATACATCAGTGACTTTGTGTTATCAGAAAAACACTACAGGTTTATAAGGAAAAAAAAAATTATAAGAAAAAACAAAAAAAAGCTATAACCAATTAAAAATAGTTTGAATAAAACTTAGCTTCTTATTTTCATAATATTGAAATATTTCTGTTAACAGCTGACCAAGAAACAGCCACATATTTTGTTGATGTCAATGAAACTATTTGGGCTATCTTTTGGTTTAGTCAACCTCAGAATGTGGCCCACCATCAACTTCAGCAGGACTGTGACAATATATTTCACAGGTGATTAAACTCAACATGTGCAATATCCTTAGGAGCTTATATTACCTGCAAGCAATGTCTAAGAGATGGAAGAGAAAAAAGCAAAGGCTCTAATAAGGGCTGAGCAGAGTGGGCATTACCTACATCTTGCTTAAGAAAGTCGTTTCATTCTGTGTTTCACTCTAATGTTAAGAAATACACAAAAAAGCACATTGCTGCATTACAAAATGTATCTGTCCTCTGTTCATAACATTATTTCTTTTGATGCTGAAGTAGCTCTAAAAGGAGCATGGAGATGGAAGGGGCTGAGAGAGCTAGAACGCTTCTATTAACCTATTAACTCTCAGCCCCTGATGGCTTGTTCATCATGGTGCCTATCAAAGTGTCAGTCTTTTCTATTACCTTTTCCTTCAGAAGATGTCTGTCTATCATTGTCATGCTCTTCTAGCAGGATTATCCATCATTTTGGGTGAAGCCAAATGATTCATTTTCACGGCTGTCTCTGTTAGCAAGTTGAGAAGGAAAAAAAGTGTTTTATTCAACAAAAGAAAAATGATGGAATTGCCCTCTTAATCATTTTCTTTTATTACTTAATCCAAAAGGTTGGGAGGAGGCTCTGCAGTTTATTATACCAGCAGTCACCGACACCATTATATTTCAGGGTGTAGCAATATGTCCTGCTTTTCAGCAGCTTATAAAACTAGCCATAAACATTAACTCCAGGCAAGAGTTTGTCATACTATACTCATGGCTCTTGTTTCAGAGCACTAGTTGACTCATATGGTTAGTACTGTGGTACCCCTTCCAGGCTTCCAGTTCACACTTGGGGTAGGCTGAGATAACTAGAAATCGCAATGGTTGTTGTCATGAACTGCAGCCTTGCCCTCCTGGAGCTGCGTGCCGCTGGACCAAGCGTGCACTGAGATATCGCAGATTTTGCTAGGGACTTTACAAATGCCAGTTTTGTCTAAACTTAAGGTACAGACCACCTTGATCTACATTATTATGTAGATCATTATTATGATATCAATTATGTCTCATGAGTAGCAAGATTTAATAAGACACACTCTACTTAAGAATAAAACTTGCAAAATTGAGCACTTAAAGCAAAATAATCATAACCCTCATCAGCTTCAGCATACAGTAACGTGAGTAGAACAATACTAGGTGAATCTTCTAGAAGTTTGGACATGATATAATTGTTTTTGATTGCTCGCTGTCCTAATACACTTTTCATCATCCCCATAGCTACTAAAGTTACCTGAAGAATCTCCATAATGAAATATGTAGATGTTCCAGAAAATGTATTAAATAAGGTAAAAAAGTCCACATTACACCCTATTCCATGTTAATGTCCTGTAAAAGTCAGCCTCCAGCTCTCGAGAATTTACAAAGTTAAGTGGCTTGGGTAAAGCAAAAATTATGAAGTTTGCCTTTTTTTTTTTTTTTTTATTTTTCTTTTTGGATTTCTCCAGGTAGAATAAATTTTCATCAGTTTTTTTTTTTTTTTTTTCCTATGAGTATCTTCATGTTGATGCTCTAATCACAAGCAACAGGGCTCCTATTGCCACTATTCCTTCACTGAGAAGCACTAAGTTTACATATTCTCTTCCTCACCTCTACCTTGGTTGCCTATTTTCTTAAAAGTTTTAGCAACTCAATAACTTCTGAGATCACCTCTCCCATGTTAGATTTGATAAAAATTGGCTGCATGTTCAGAATTTATTAGCCACAGTTAGGCAAGCAGGTTAAAACAGATTAAATATAGTCATGGATGAAATACTTGAAGTGGGGGGATAATTGCAGTTGCTGTAATCAGAGGAAAAATCTGAAGTATTATAGCAAGGAAGAAAACACCAGAAGTGTGTGACAAAGTAAGGATAAACTCATCCTAAACTCAGCCTTGTGAATGCCTTGTAGCAGCATACTCTAGTACTGGGGCAAATGCCGCCTTCTATCATGATCTGATCAAAAGACTAATGAAGTAAATAGGAACCATTCTTTTGACTTCACTAGGATTTGGATTAGGCTGTTGGGGAGAGAAAGAGATACTGGATAATCTACGGCATAAATCTACATTGAGTTTGATGTAAACTCTCATCACACTCCCGGCCAGCTGGGCACAAGTCAGCTCCTGACCAGAGCCACAGTTAGCATGGCACAGAGCCCAAACTAATAAGGCCTGCCGAAAGGCAGAGTATATTATCTTGAGCTCAGAACTGTACTGCTGCAGCCATAGGGCTCCTGGCCAGCTTGGCACTTCAACCAAATAAACATCACATCTGCCTGGCAAAGTACTCCAACATCTGCCTGAAAAATCCTACATAAATACACCATTGATGAGCAGCTAAAATCATGGCATATTCCTTACAATCAAAAATGTGACTGCACTGCAAAAGCCCCTAAATATTTGTACAGAAATAGAGCTCAAAAATAATTACTTGGCTAATTCTTGATAGTCTGGAGATGATGTCTTATTACTCTGCGATGTCAGTTGCTCAAGTACTACTAAAGAAGATACTTCAGAAACATTGAGTGTCTTCTCACAATCACACTTCCAAGAGCTACATTTGTCAGCGATGTCCGTAAGTGGTTTCAGGATAATTGTGCTAACCTAATAAAACCATATGTTAAATTCCACACAACCCTTGAAAAATCAACTGGCACTTTTAAAATGCAAAATTAGGATCTTTGGATTGATACTTGTGCTTTTTACCTTCTCAGGTCCCCTTCCCTGACCAAGAATGTGTATATTCAATATGACGGATGCTCATTCTATAGCATTATTGAAGTATCCATACCAATTCTTATTTTGAAGGTGCTGATTATACAAGCTGCTTTCTCAGAGTTCCGGTCCCTTCACATTCCTCTCAGTGGATGGTAAGGAGGTTCCTTTTTCTACAGATATCCACCACTACCTGAAGGGATCTATCCTATGCTTTTGAACCCAATGAACATCATAAATCTGCAGTTTAGTACCAGGTATTTTCCAGGAGTAAGACCATTGATTTCTCTCTTGCTTCTGGAATATGCTTTTATTTTCTATTGCTCTATCAACTGCAAATTTTTGTCTTGGTAATTGGATATTAGAACATCAATATGCTAATCCAGACTGGGTCTTAGTTAATTTTTCTCTCCAGTGCATAATATGGTCTTCAAATATGAATTCAGTTAAAGGATTCTGAGCTAATACACACATTCCAAGCAATCCCTAGTCAGGATTCTATTGTAGAGTTTCTTTTCCACAATCCTCGCTTTGCTAATAATTATTCGATTGGGGTTTTTTTAATAGATTTTGGGAACATTTGGAATATTTCCCTTGAGGCTTTCAAAATTCCTTACATTTTCCTTACTTTTACTCACATAGATCTCAGTAATATCTACATAGTAAAAACTTCACCAAATTCATTATCCAGTTTTGATATTACGATCAAGGACAATAAGGCAAACACTACAGAAGTTAAGTTAAATAGACCTGCATTCACTGAGCAGGTGAACTATGTCCCTGACAAGCAACAGAAAGTGAAGATTCACCTAAATTCTCCAAAATTATTGCCAATCCTGCCTAAAAAAGTGTAATTCCCAGCTCCGGCTCTGGACTGACAGTCTCAGAAACGGGGTTCTAACACAAGGTACTAGGATCTGGCCTGCTCTTAGGTAATACATTAAGAAAACTCAGGGGAGTAGTAACTTGTGCTCTCTGATACGCAAAAAAAAGCAGAAACAGTTTGGGATAAATACTAGCTGAAGTGATAATATATATACCCAACCTGGCCCACATACAGTAAACTCCAGTGTCTGTGCATGGGATTTTCCTGTGGTTCTGCTTCCAGCCTCTGCACGCCCAGGGACAACTCAGATCTATCCACAGTTACCATACATGCATGACATGCGCAACAAAATCCATTTGCTCCCAACCTTTAGCCTCACATAAAGAAAGAGATATACCATCTCTTCTAGGAATATAATTTTCAATTTTTCTTGCCAGTGAAGTAGTAGATATTGGACTGCAACTGAGATAAATGTTAGGAAATTATTCCCAAACATTTTCATATGTGCTGTTCAGTTCTCTTTAAAATGGGAAAAAAAACGCCAAAAGCTTAAGAAAAGCTACCTTGAGTCAGGGTTGTATATTAGGCCTCGCGTTTGGAGGACACCAAGTCTACCCTGCAGCGCTATGATTCTACAGCACCTTGAGAAAATCAGCTGCTCATCAAAAAGGAATTCCCATCTGCAGCCACAGCAAAATAGAAAAGTGTTACGCATGGATTTACCAGCCACATGTCCCACACATACGAAAGTCACAGATGGTACAGTTCCAACCAAATTTAGGTGTTCTGGGTATTTGCTGCTACAGAGAAAAACAAAACTCATGTTAAAATAGACAAAAATGGCTGACAATGAACATATTAAACTCAAGCAAAACTAGCAATGGTGATAGAAATGGATGCTGGCTCTGATTTTCTGGATTAATTCAGTGGTTTCTATAACCCAGGAAAAATGTTGCAATTCATGAATACCTTCAAAAGGCACTCTATCTGTAAAGAAAACTAGTGTTTTTTAACTACAGTTCATAAAGACAAGGGACTACGTTCATTCCCTCATCTTTTAAAACCACTGGTTAGAGTGAGAACAGGGATGGATATGGCCAGAAGGGTCTAACTAATTTAAATAACACTTAAAAGAAATCAAGACTTACTTCCCTTAAGCAGAAGGCAAGTCTTTTCCTTTGTGACACCCCTTTTTCTAAGAGCAGATTCAGTCAAGTTCATGAACAACAGGCAGCTTAAATAGCAAACTTTTTCTTCAATTGTTAGTACAGACTCAGTGCTTCACTGCCAGAAATTTAATTACAATTAGAGACACTGAACATCAATGGAACATTATTTTTCTTCTTTGCTTTTCTAAACAGATCTAATAAAGCAAGCAGAACCTGTATTTTATAAATATGCCTAAAACTGAGTTTGCCCCTTAGGCCTGATCAAAAAATAAGGAGCCACGATGCCCTCTCAGCACCATCTCACCCTGTCCCTCAAAAGGGCTAGATTAAAAAATGGAAATCAGAGGAAACACTGGTCTAAGCCATAAGCCTCATTCTCTTATACCCTGCCTTGGGTGACACAGGACCATGTGTATGCCCTTTTTTCAGGTCTGACAAAACATAACAGCTTCTGTAGAAATCAATGTCCTCATAGATGTCTCAGAAGGGAATGTTTTCTCCTGCCTTTAACTTATCAGCCCAAGAAGCAGCAATCAGGATACAACAGCAGCACAAGTAAATTTCTATGAACAATTATTGAACAGGTTGTAAAGACTTTATAAAAGAGCAATCAGAACAGTTAAATGTTTGATCTGGCACACAGGATGTGATATCAGTATACACCTGTCACTGCACACCTGAGTGGCCATGCTCCCATCTTTGACAAATTACCCTTCACTAAGCAGTGACAACATTTAACCTAGTCATGCTGACAATGGGGGTTGGAAAATTATGCCCTAGGAAGTGTCGCCTTCTGAGTAGACTGAAAAATCTCTATAAAAATTAAGGGAAGGGGGGAGACCTTTGCAAGAACTATGTTCCTTCAGCTTCTCCAAAGCAAATTAGAGCTCTTGCTCCCTGCCTTCAATGGAGTTTTGCTCTTCTGTTTCAAAGTTCCTCTGTGTTAGTCTCAAAAGCGTAGTTCTTTGAAGAAGGCTCTAAAACATTGCCCTTTTTAAAGTGAAAATATAAAGCTCCATATTAAATTATTTTCATCCAAAACCCCATCTTAGCATGGTCTTCTCCTCCTCACCTTCACATTCTACTTTCTCCTTAATAGTATCTGTTTCTATTTCTTTTAGCCTGCTTTAAACCCTTTTATTTCTAGAGCATTGCTATATAGTAACCCTAGTTATAATTTACTGTCATTCATTCTTACTACAACATATAATACTCTACCAAATTATTTAAAACAACACCTGAGTGTATCTACATATAATACTTAGATTACATTTTCCCTCTCATTTTGTATTCCGCCTTCAGCACTGTGCCATGCGCAGTGATTGTCAGTGGGCGGATTTCCAGTGACTTCACTGAGAGCTGGACAATGCCTTTCACTGCTGGGTATGAGCATTACTTTGGTATTTTACCCAACTCCACAAAATTTAATTTAAAACAACCCCAAAACCAAAAACACCACCACAACAAACTCCCTCTACTCTTCAAGTAAGGTGCAATTTTTCTTTTTTAAAAGAATAGATTTATTTTCTCTGCTGTTAATGTACTGATGGCAAGGGAGGATTGAAAATAAATAGCCTCCTTTCCTCCCACCACCCTCCCACTCATTTTATAATCAGGTAGCAAACAACTGTAAATTTCTGAAATTTTTCAAGTAACAAAGGACAACGTCCTAGAACAGCAATTTCTGGAACCATTTAGTTAGTTCCAGTTGTGGTGGCTCTCATTATTAAATTTGGAGACCTTCAGTTTACTAATCATCGACAAACAAGGCCTGGTCTTTTTGATGACTATATAATGCATTTCTGTAGAAAAATCTGTGTATCTGTATGTATGCACTGACCTATTTATATGCACATCCATTTATACATTTTTATCCTACTGTCACACAAATTAAAACTGTTTACACTGTGCTATTACTTCTTTTCACTTGTTCAAAAAAGCAGTAAAAAAATAGTTGCCAAAATAGTTTACAATAAAAGGAGGAGATGCAATAAGTACAGTAATCACCTAAGTTGGGACCAGCTTTTTATCAAATAAAAAAGTCAACTCTTTTCAGACTTCTCCACTACTATAAGTATGACTTACAGCTAAGAACATTTTCTAGCTGTCGGACTTCAACCTGATATTTGCTGCCGTGGAGAATTTTCTGTCAGGCTCTGAAGCCTGTGCTTTTCAGAGGGCTACTAAAGGAAGGTGCAATGGGAGGTAAAACAGATCCTTACCTTTGTAAAATAAGTTATTTTTCATAATTCTAAAATAAAAATTCACCCTTGGATAGACAATTGTCTCCATCTCAACTGCACTTGAAAATTATGCAGTTGTGTCCCAACAATACCCTAACATTGTAAGGTCACCATAAAAAACAGATTTATGGACTTGATATTCAAAGACTCACAAAAATCCTGATATATGCACTTTTTTGGTGGTGACAAGACATCTGTGACTGCAGTGACAAAAGCAAATACAGGAGGTGGAGAGTAAGGGTAGATCTGAAGGACCGAGCCACAAGCAGACACAAAAACCAGAAGAAAGAACTAGCTGCAGTCTAACCTCAGAGTGTCACGTGTATTGTACAGAGTATGTATTTGTATGGAAGAACTGTGTATGACCTGGGAGTGGTGTGGGAAAAAATAAACGAACACCAGGATTTGACAACTCGCAAGGTCGTGGCAGGAGGGAGAGGATCAGTAACGGATGGTCTTTGCACTGATGAGCTGGTGGTGGGAGCAGCATTTAGGTGTGTTAGAGCTGAAATGTAGCTACTGTGCACACATAGACAAAAGGGGGGGGAAAAAAGTGTGTCTAACGGTCTTTGTCTTATCTTCTTCCTCCAATCAACTCCTATATTTCACACATACTGTTCATGGCAGCACATTCTTCTGCTGTGGCTCAACAGGTAAAAAAAGTAAAATCCCTGTATAAACGAACCAATAGAGAAGTAACACTGCTGTGAGTAGACCCCCATGCCACCAAACAGCACACAGCAACACAGAGCCAGTGCACCGGAACATCTGTGTCTTTTGCAACACTTCACACTGGGAGGATCAAAAAGCAGCTCCACTAACAGAGTGAGGCTCTGGGCATGCTTAGCTTTTTGCTTCTTGAAACAGGGACCTCTGTAGCTATAAGACAGATCACTTTCTGCCTTGCAATCATGCAGGGTCAGATAAGGATAACTCACTCATATCCGTTAGTACTCTCCTACTTCAAGGACTGCTAGAGAAAACAAGTAGACCAGGTTAAAAACAGAGTCCTGTGCATCCATTGTGATTTAGCCCACGAACTAAATACAAAACACTGCAAAGGGAAAAAATAAAGAATTAAAAATCAAAACCTTATGCCTTAAACAAACCTTACAGATAAAAAGCAGGCAACTTTATTTTGGATAATAAAAAAAAAAAACCATTCCTTCATTAACCTTTATTCTTTTTTTTTTATGAACAGTCTTGGCACCATGACTCTGAGCTGAGCCCAGCAGGCTGCCCAGGCAATGACATTTCAGAGATTGGCAAAGCAGCACAGTCCATGTCAGCTTAACACTATCCTGAGTTTTTGTCATTCACAGCAGGAAGCAAGCTGCCCAGTTCCTTTTGTACCTTTGAGAGGGAGCTGAATAAAAAAGGTAGTGGGGGTAGGAGAGCGGCAGGGAGATAGGGAACTTGATTAGAAAGAGAAAACAGGTTGAAAAATAGTCCATTGACATTTTGATAATCTGGGAATCAGACATCACACCTTAGGCAAAGCATTAGATTATACGTATTTTCTCTCTAATCAACAGTCTCAGTGTGGAGACTATAGGAAAATAAGTTAGAAGTTTTTGGATGCTCCACCTCCCTCTTTTTATGAAGAACATTGGAAAAGACTATGATAGGTTATTTTAGACAGATAGGCATAGGACAGGAAAGAACCACAAGAATTCTTTCAGTGCATCCCTTCGGCCCAAGACTAGATTGATCATTGAATGCCATCTTTTTACTACTCTGTCTATATAATGGTTGGTTCTCACTGGTGAACCTAACATGAAGAACACTCAGCAGTCTTTAAAGTGTATATGGCAAACTACAGAGACCTCTGTATTCAATGGGAGACAAATGCTCTGTCAGAAGACTCTGATCCCATTAAATATGTAATCTCTGGTTTGAGGTTTTGACTGTTCTGTCAGAAATAACTCTACAGTAATAAGTATTACATTTGTGTTCCAGAAACAAGTTGACCCCAAGTAAGAACCACATACTGCAAACAAGAGAATCCCCAGTCCTTGCAGTTTACAGTCAAGAGTGTGGAGAAAAGGCTGAGTGGAAAACAGGACGCTATTCTTCACCAAAGGGCTCATCTTAGGTATGTAAATTTAGCAACTTCACATAAACAAACAAGAAATCTGTGGCAAAGTCAAGAATTCATTTCAGATCTCACCAAGTTCAAGGAAAGTGACTTCGTTAATACTAGTGTATAAATGAATAATAAAAAGCCCTATGTAGGGATGTTTCGTATAAAGATTAAATCAGAGCTATTATGGCTGGAAATACATCTGTCAAGCGTGTTGTTTGTAACATGAAAAATGCTAACTATATTTTAAAATATTAATATTAAGTTAATTTGGACTTCCATTNATGATAAAAGAAAGACTTTTTCTTCCTAAAGGCTCTGTTTAAAGTTCACCAGGTCTCGATTATGGAAGGCAAAGAATATGTGATGATGATGCCAAGGTGGAAGACACTGTCAATAGTAAGATCAAAATGAAAAACGGTGGTGAAAATATAGTATAAATGATCCATAAGCATTTAAATAAAAAATATTTTAATATCAACAGACATCAACTTGCAAGTTGAATTTTAAAAAGTCATTCAAAGACTGAGTAGTAGCCACGTCGTTTTCCAAACACATTTGCACTATGAATGGAAAATTATTGCTTTCAACAGAGTTAATTGTGCTGCATTGCATGTTTTCATTTTAATTGATAGGCCAGTAGTATGGCTGGTTTTCGCCTTTCTTCCATAACAGAATTGCTTGAGCAGACACAAGTTAAGCTCAGTTCTTTTGATCAGCAAAAGCCATTGCCTCCAGTGTTTACTAATTGCTTTCTTGTAATGCTGAGAAGGAAGCATATCTCTTTGTATGTAAGTGTTATAGCTTAACTAATGCTCTAAGTGAATTTTCAGTATGTTTTTGGAAAATACTATGAAAATAAGGTATTTTCCACGTATAGAATTTACACGTACTTGATACATTATAAATGGTTTAAACCTAAGAAGGGTTTCTGTAGCACTGTTGACCTAGAACAGTGAACCCATGAAAAGCTTTTCTGCATGATGTCACACTCCAAAAAATGTCTGCAAGAAGTGGGACAAAACATAGGCCAAAACTTTTAAAAAGGAGTCTTAGTAAACTGTTAAATTTATATGCCTGTTACATAGGTACTATTTTTGAAAGATTTTCAACAACTGCTGAATGATAGCTGTGACAGGCCCATTAGTAAGACAAACAGGTATGTCCTTAACTGCTATGACAGTGAGTACAATTAACTGCCTTGAGAAAAGGAAAAAGAATTGTTACTTGGATAACACTGCTTATTTATTAAGCCTGGGTTGATGCAGCCTTGGAAATCCCTGACTAGTGCGTTGACTCAATGACAGGGACTCAGCCTGCATTTAACACATTGGAGATGGAGAAGGCTAACATTGAATTATTCTCATTTCTTGTTTATTTCCCACAACATTTCAATAGCAGTGTTGTGCTGAATTAAAAAGAATAGCCTTTAAGGTTAGGTATGAACTGATGGCCCTGGGAGCAAGCACCTCCAGGCTGCAGAGTCTGAACGTGCACCACAGCTACCGCTGACTCAGTGTGAGATCCAGTACTGCATCAGTCTCTGCAGTACACAATTTTTTTGGGGACAAATTATATACATGAACCAGAAAGGTGTTGAAACGTGCAGGTGCCAATTCTAAACAAGCCGAGTATCAGGACTGTGAAGTGTGCTGCAGCCTGCACCTATTTAATCTAGATGCAACATGACAGACAGTCTGGATTTATGCTGAGCATTGGGGAGAGAATAGCCTATTGAGTCCACTGAATCTCAACCAGGATTTATTAAGTCAGAGGGCAGAGCTGGCCATAAGATTTTTCCACTGCTTTTTCCCCTGAATAAGAAAATAAAGTAAAAATTAATTCGATGCCTCATTGGTTAAAAGGCTTATATGCCAGTATTAGAGAGAATAGTTCTTTGAGTGATTTTAATCTGCTCAAAGAGAAAAGCATGTGTTCATCCCAGACTCTTTAAGACCTTTATTTTCTCTTATCCTTCAAAGGATATTTCTTGTTAAGGTTTATTTGCAGTTCACCAATAATTTTTCCTTGCATCAGAAAGGATGACTGCACTTCTACAGAATAAGAAACGGTCTTCTCAGAAGATAACAGATTTCATTCCCATCTTCTTCAAAATTCAGAGACGGAAATACAGAATTGCTTTTCCTGAGGGTTGTCTAAAGGCACAGTAAGGATGTAAATGGAGACCTACATTCTCCTAATTGTCCTAAGCATGCCAGCTACAACTCCATTTTCTAATCTGATACCCAAATTACATCCTTCTATAAGCCATGGTGTGTTAACACCTCTTCCTTTCCTGTGGGCTATGCAAGATACATCATATACCAGCAAACTGCTGGACCAGTTCTTCAGAGATAAACAAAAAGGCTACCAAAAGACACTTCATTCTATTAGGCTATACTAATAACCCCAACTATCAAGGTGGCCATAATTACTGTATTGCTTCGTTATCCTACCCTAATTTGTCTTTTTAATGTATTTTTCCTGCTTGTACCAGATCACAGCTCCTCTAGGATGAATGCCACCTGCTCACTCCTGTCTCAGCAGGACAGAAGCTGGTCCCCAGTGAGGACTTGGGAATTATGAAGCTTCAGGTAGCAGCAGATTTTTAGAGAAAAATGCTTTAGAAAAGGCAACGGCTTCAGTATAAATTAAGAACTGGCAGCTGATACAGGGAGAAAAGCCTGTAAAAAACAGAAGACACTTGAGAGGAATTCAAATGAAGAACCAGAACCTGACCAAAACTCTCGTGGCATTGACACTGACAGCTCCTGTCATCACCAGGCCATGGACAAAGAGTGCAGAAGACCCAGCTGGATTCAATAAGGCTGTAAAGCCTCTTAGAAATACTACTTAGAGCAGGAAAGAAACAAAAAAATCAACATCATTAACAATTGATTAGAGGTTGCAGGGTTTATACAGAAAGACCACATACATGGGCACATATCTTACTTCTTGTCTTTGATGCTTAATATTGCCTTTCATACATCAATAAATCCCCCCTGTACACACATAAAAATCACTGAAATCATTACAAGAATCTTTAAATAGACTGAAACCTCTGCTGAGCTGTTAAGGCAGAAATGACAATGGAAGCTCTTACTTTTGCTAAACAAAGCAAACCATTCGTTTGTAGGAAAAGGCACCTTCACTTTATATGAAGAGAGGACAATGAGAGAAAGGAGCAAATGCAACTTGTTTGAGAGCCCATAACATGTGCACAGGATGTGGTTAGCCCCATCTGAACACAAAATACTACTTAGCACTGCAGTCTTTTCTCACTTTAAAACTACAGGACAAACAGGTTGAATTGTAAGAGTCCACAGTGAAAATACACTTGATCTGCAATACAGACCAAATAAAGGAGCATGAAATAAATATTCCATTTGCTAAGTAAGAGAAGCAAAAGGCAGTTTGAAAAGATAAGTTTTCCTTAATCTTTCCTCTTTGAGTGATTTTTGACTGAATTGTCTAATCTGTTACCTAGAGCATCCTTTCCCTCAAAATTCCTATCTTTAGGGAGGAAAAAAAAGTTTTGTACTCCAATTCTGAAACCAGGATGTCAGTTGCTTTCATTTCTCTTCGTTTCTAAACATGCTTTCTTTTGTAAATCTTTCATGATTAGGTTTGAACAAGCCTTTCCTAACTGTAGGCCAGCTTCATGAGACGGAGTTCTGCAAATCTTCCCCAACATTTTTTTTTTTTTCCCCAAGAAAATGCTAACAGCAAAGGCTTGCACGTCACTAATTTCTAGGAGAAAGATGAACGTGTTTGGTCCCTTGTCTTGCTCCACCTACCTTAGAGACCAGCTATGACAGTTTTCAAATGACATCTGCTGCTTCTTCTCTACTGCTGATGGGGCTAGAGGTCTGCTTTGTCAAGGCACACTGCCTCAGTTCCTCCAGCCTAGGTCTCTGTCACTGCCTGTGCTTTGCATTTGAGGTATTAAGTCCAATAAGTGTTGTTTTGCCATTTGTAAATCCTCTTGAAAGTGTTCAATCTGCAGCAGAAGCAAGGCATTTACCTGTGTTGATCTTGTGTGGGATAGTCTCCAAGCTGACAGACGGTGCTGTCTCATCCATCTGCTCTGTCGACAGCTCCTGGGAGGACGATGCGTGGATGGAGTACTTCAGTCCATTAAGTAGCCAACAAAAAGCTGCATCAATTTATTTACTGCTTTAAGTATATAAAAACCACAGAGAGAGACTCAGAGTTTCTCTAAATGCTACCCCATGAAAATACGGGAAGAGCACGGTCAATGGGAAGCCTTGGGAACGCTCTTCACACATTGCTGTATGACCCACCTGTTTATTCACTAACAATCTGCATGTTTCTACAGTAAGCAGAACATCAATCTCTTTATGGGGCGTAAAAGAAGAGACTCCTCTGGTGCATCTACATACTTGGCTACAGTCCACTTTTCTGTTTTTCCAGAGATGCATAAGGCACAAATGATGGATTCAGAAGTAGGAGCATCAGCTGACAAAGAAACCTCTGTTTCCGGAAAGATTCCTGCAGACAAAAATCCTGCTTGTAAAACCCCAATACAAAAAATATACTTTGCAGAAACTTTCTTTGTGTATGCTCAAGGATATAGAGTACTTCACCATGTGAAGACAATACTGGAGATCGTGTATATATTTGCATATATCAAGGTGTGATATCCCAAAGTCTTTGAGTCTGGTCTGGAGTTCCTGTTCTACTAAAAAGAACAAAACCAATGATTCTTAGTGAATCTGTGGCTTCTAACTCACTTATACAGATGGTCTTGAAAATTCAGTTGCCAAAATGTGGTATAATACAAGTGATAAAGGTTTCAAAGAGTTATCTCCAAATCAGAAGTCAACACTTGTGCTACCCAAACTGCAGTTGATAGTTACAGAAGTCCAACTGCAGAGAAAAGGGAAGGGAAATATACTGGTTTGGATTCTGAAAGAACAATAGTTACTTATGTAAATTCACACTGCAGTTATTATTTTTAAATATTATTATACACTTGTCCCATATTTACTGTTACTTGCTCCCTTTAGAGATCTCAGTAATGGAGTTCTTCATGTAAAATATCCTTTTAATTTTCTTGCTAACTCTAAAATAAGTGAATGAATGACAGAGGAATATGCTTATGTTGGTAGAATACACTATTCGTTTCCCCAAAGCAACCATTTATAGTGCTACCAGAGACTAAATGAGATGGAAGTGCAGAGAGTGCTTACACCTGTTGTAACTAATTTCAAAGTAAGCTTCCCTGTTCATGGCAGAGGGGTTGGAACTAGAAAAATCTTTAAGGTCCCTTCCAACCCAAACCATTTTACGATACTATGATTCACTGTAGAAGCTGGGTTTCCAGGGAAATGAGCATCTTACCACAATACCAGGTCATTTTTCTTGTTTCAGGTGGAACGTTTACAAAATATATAGTTAGAAATACAAATTATGTAAGTTACAAAATAAATATAAATATATTCTGTGCAAATTATTTTAGGAGCCAATGAAATTCAATAGCTCAGATTATATTCAACACAAAGATAGAAATAAATTTCAGTAAGTAAACTTAAAACTTCCTGTACGGAGAACTGTTCTGCTCCAAAAATCACCCATTCCATACAGAGACCATACAACATGATAAGTTACAGCTCAAAAGATACTGCTGACTATGTGGCGAATGCTCCTGCACAGAGCCACATTTTAAAACAGAAGCAGCAATAATTCTATAAATATCTTACAGGTATGCACAACCTCACAGGGTGCCTTCCAGACCCGTTTCCCTTATTCTCACAAAGGACCATATTGTACACAATCTATCCATAGATACCTGCTATACAGAGTGAAAAGACAGCCTCAGCCCATCATTTACCAAGACATTCCTCTCCTTGCAGAAGAGGGACAAGATGACAGCCACTCATAGGAGGAGGAAAATGCAACTGCTAAGGAAAGGAAATAAAGGCAGAGATTATACCTCTGGTAAGAAAATCCTTAGCAGGAGACTACTAGTAATAGAGAATGCAATGAAAGATAGTTGGTAGAACTTAACTGAGCAAATTCAGATTAAATAATACTTACAAATATTTAACCAAACCTATAATGATCAGTAAATGCAATCTGTGAATACGGTGGCTAACCCTGTTTGCAGTTCCTAAGAAATGTTTTGGTTACCTGGTACTGATGAACAAAGTTAGAAGCTCAAGATCTCCATATAGCCTTCGGCAAGAGGGAAGAACTCCCAGGAGTGAAAAGGGAAGTTTAAACCAGTAAGGGGAAAAAATCCCAACTCTTTAAAGCCAAACCTGGCTTATCTTCTCCTAAAAGACAACAAATAGTCTGAAAGCAAATATTACAGAGTGAGATCCTGCGACCTCCAGTACGCAGGAGAGCTGGCTAACCTGTCCTATCAGCCTTCTCTGGCCTTAACATCTGTGTGTGCATGAATTTACCAATTTAGCAGTAACAATAACTCTCCTTTAAAAAGTCTCTGTGGAACATTTTAATTAGTTTGGTCTTATGGCTTGTCTAAAATGCTTCTGATAGCACAGCATACACTAAAGCAGTGCTATGAATGCCTAAAAATATAAAATCTAATTATGGTAGCTGTGCAACTGGAGTAATGAGAAACAAGTGTGACTGATAAGAAGTGAGACAGCAGGCTAACAAGCTGAACCTCTGTAGTTCAAAGGACTAACGGAGGTCTAAACAAAACACCTGTGGTATTGCTTGGAGGAAGATATGCGGACTAGGAAATAAGAACGTACAGCATTTAAAAAAGATATGGTATGACCTGAATACATGGCAATGCTAATTATTAGAGCAGGCACTTAGCATATGGATAAAATAAATAACCAATAAGAATGTACAAGACTGAAGTTGATTGCTAGGAGAAATTCACCTGATGTAATGAATAAAAAATTGGCTGCTGTAGATAAGACAAAGCTGTGACTCCAGTTTTTGGATTCATGCTGCCAGACAGTCAAATCTCACGGAATGCTACATGGTCACTACTACAGAGTGTTCTCTCTGAGTAGTTATTATTCTGCCTGAGCAATTGCATTTGCAACACGCCGAGTGGCCAGTGAGACAGAGCTGCCAGTATCAAAGACAGGCAAAGAGATGTCAAAGCAGACATTCTCTGGTATGAATGAGGGAGAGGAACAGAGGGACACAACTGATGATTTTGCCTTCCTTTACTACGTGCAGAACATACACTATCAAATCAGCTAATGAATCCATAGCTGCACCACACTCCCTTCTGGGTTGTCAGCATCTGACCTGACCCTGACCTGAACCCTGGCAGAAATTCTTGCCACCAACCAAGACTATTGCCCAATGAAATACCAATGCATTTTCTGTATTCCACTGGACTTTCCCAAGATCATCAATTACTGACCATTTTATACTGAGAGAAACAATAAAAACATAGTTTTTAGTAATAAATTTATGGTTCTACTGCAAACCAAAATTGCTGTAGAAGAAAGCAGTACTACATTATATATAAGATGGCAACAGCACAGCAATGGTCCCACCATGCTGCTTCAACCAGCACATCACATCAAGTTGTACGAGGCTGCATGTCTGAGCCTAAGGAAGACATCACATAGCTTTACCCGCCCTTCTACCTTTCCATTCTTTCTGTGGGGTTACAACACATAAGCGAGGGGAGCTCTTTCCTATGTACATACAGCATAGGGAGGGAGGGAGGGAGGGAGGGAACCGTGCAAAAGCTATCATTTAATGCCTGATTAGCATTCTTCAAGCTGCATTAACAATAATGTTTTTTCCTGTTTATACTGGTCTCAGAATTTGCATAATCAAGTAATAAACAGTCCATAATTTTTTTTTTTAAATTCTCAGTTTGTCACGCTGAAGATCTTAACCTTATCAAGTATCGAAACTGTAGAGCAAGTCCTATTTAACAATATTCAGCAACTCACTTTCTTACCCTGCTGCCTTCACACTAGTATTTTTAGCTCAGTGATGATTTTCCAATCTGTCTAAGTTGTCATCCAAGACATGGGGAATACCAGAAATGGTAAATTTTGATTTGACAGTACCACAGACTGTTTTTTAAAAATACCCAAGGAAAAGACTTTACAGCATTGTTTGAAAATATTAAATTTCTGTAGGGGTCAACAGAGGTGCTTCTCATATGCAATTTATTCACTAACAAGTTTCATGGGTTTTATGAGACTATTCACCTTCCTGGTTAATAGAAAATCTGCGCTTACCATGGCAACCCCTATATCAGATGGTCGTACAGTAACACTCTTGAAATATACCATAGATTTATTCAGTCTTTGTAATCAATCCGGTCATAAATGTCACGGTAACTTGTCATTAAACTTTCCCCTCTAGCAAGTCTAGTAGTTCTTTGATCCTTCCTGCTTCTCTGTCAAACTCTTCCCTGTGCACAGCTGCAGTGTTCTGCACACAGTCTTTTCTCAAATCTGTCACCTGCCGGGTGTATAAATCTTCAGTGATACAGCATACAAAACAGATGATCTAAAGACAAAAAGCAGTTTCACACACACCTACTGGTGGTAGCAGCAGTGATCACTTTAAGAGAACGTTGATGACCAAGTGGAAGTCAGGATGGAAGAAAAGGGAAAATCTTGGTTTAATAGCAGGCTAAATTATTTGTCTGTGTTCCTCACGTGACTCCTTGGATTTCATTTCAGTTTCACTAGCTGACAGTGAGAGATGCTGCCTCTCTGAATAAGACAGATCTCTCTCGCACCAACAGCGTTTGAAAGGAATGCCCTGTGCTAAGTGGATTAACGAGATGTGGTAGAATCCAGATTTCATCAACTCCTGTCTGTCATGAGAGTCCCTGTCTATTGTAGGCCTACTTCTTGCTGCCTTGCACCTTGCATTAATAATCTGCATCTGTGCAATGTGGGTGTAAAATGCTATCACATAAAAATGAGTAATGTATTTACATCCACTGCAGAGAGGGAAAAATGCCAACAGAATGGCATATATAGGGACCTCGGAACTAGCACGTATTTTGAACACATTTTTTGTAAGCTAGAAAAACCAATACATCCAGCCGGAGGTGACATTTTGCTAAGAGTGAAAGTTAAGTCAGTACAAAGGAGGGTGAGAAAATATTTAAAATTATCTGAATGAACTAACAGCTTAATGAATCGTTTACGCAATTCATATAGGAAAAAAATGTAAAGTAATGGGACTGGAGCAAATATTCTCTATAAGAGCACATGCTGCAAAACACTGAATAGGAAGATGAGGAGGTTATGGTAGGTAGCACCCTAAAAGCTTCTGAACTGTATGTAGTATACTGAAGCCTTCCAAAAGGTATGTGGCAGAAATAAAACAGCTTCCATTTGCATAACCAGGGATAATGATTAAAGTCTAGACTACTAGAAGTATATAAGCTGTCAGCAAACTCTTATCCAAAATGTTGGATTCATCACATCTGATTCTCTTCTACATTATTTTAAATTTACAGCAGTGTCACATTATCGATTGCAGCACAATTATACTGGAGCCAAGCCAGAGTAATTCAGGAGAGAATCAGGCTCATCATTTGCACAGTACCCGTTCCACAGACAGCTCAAAGGTAGCCTAGTGAATCAAATCCTTGTACTTACATTAACTAGTAGAAAGATTATTACATATGCAAAATTTTAGATTTCCTTTACTATATTTAGACTAGTAGTAGTGAAACTGCCCCAAGTTCACAGAATCTAAAAGAAAGGCACGTTTCAATGACAGAAAAGAACAAAGTTCCCAGCTGCAGAGCCTTGTCTTTGTTTGGATCTTATAATTTAAGGAATCATTTTCTAAAATTGCCTCTTGTACAGTAAAATGACAATGATTAGACTTGCTATCTTCCAGTCTCCTGCTGTGCAAGACATTCACTCAGTGGGCCCAGGACACAAAAGTAGCTGCTTTACAAATAATAACACAGCTTAACTATCATTTAATAGCTTCACAAACATCATAGTAGTTACAAAACCTTCAGAACGAGGACAACTAATTTCAGCATCTCAGTTGTTGTCATGTTTAATCACTTTCTAATGCTGGTGGCTGTTTTGGTTTGTTTCTTTGTTTTTAATTGCTGGAAATTTTTAATTCCTGGTTCAAACAACTTAATTTCACAGTTTTTAGATTAATCAGTGATCACTTGAGGGGAAAAAAATGATTGAAGTTCATCAGGATGTAGTGTGGAGAATCAATGTAATATTGCAGAAAAGCATTTCAATTCTACCTTCCTGAACAATGTGGCTTTAAACTGTAACACTTTAATGTAATATTGGGTACATAACTTTCAGGGATGCTTTGTTTAATCTGTAGAGCTGATCTTTACTGCCAGAATGAAGGATATGTCAGCTCCAGGGCTGGTATGCTTAAAGGGATGGGAAAATGACTCCCTCACTAGAACAAAAGACACCTGCTGGCTTAGAGGTTTCCTTTACACACCAGGGAAATTTGCCTGCCCATCTCCTCTGAGTGCCCTGTGCAGTAAGGTCTCCTTTTGGAAATATTAAAAAAAAGGTACACATACATTATTTTGGTGAAGAAATTCTGAAGAACCTGTTAGCAGGAATTCAAACACCACATGAGAATGTGAGCTACTTCAGAGAAAAAAAGAAATTCGTGAAGAGGTCCTATTCTCTTCGGTTCTCCACCCAGAATTTTTACTTGCACATACAGCTGACGACGTCTTGATGGTAACACTAAGACCACTGATGTTGTGAGATGCATTGCCAGAGGGGTCTGCAGTACCCAGCCTGCCCAGGCACCCCGCAGCAGCACAGCCAAGGGCGCGGGCAGCCGCAGATCTACCTGCAGCGACACAGAAAGGAGAGCACAGCATACTGCCGTCATCCACACACACCGTCTGTTCAGATTGATGACAGCAATGTCGAGAGCTTTAGAAACTTTCATAAATAAAATCCCTAGGCTTCAATAAGTTAGGCAGTCAAACCAATGGGGTTTCCCTCACCCCTATTTGAATGCAAATCAAGCGTTTGACCCAATAAATATTTGTGATTTCCCATTTCCTACAGTCTGAGGAATCCAGTGCTTCCTACCCCATTAACTAAGGCTGTGTCTAGGAAACATCATCTATCCAACAGCTAGAAAGGGGGATTTGTCAGGATCATTCATTCATCTCCTTGGCATTTCTTCAATCACAGCATTTTACCACTGTCTTTCTGCATTGAAACATACCTAGGGATGCTCAAACTCATAACTAGAGCATTCCATATAACAGAGAAAAGCACGAAGGTATTTAATGTTTTATTTAGTCTGAAATGAGTTGTATCAGACGCAGCTACAGTGACATCAGCGTCTTTGATTGTTCTCTCTCTTTCAATGGCTATGAACTGGTTCATTTCTGCCTGTTTATTCTGATTTGGTATTTATCTGATCCACGTCAGAATCTGGCCTAGTGAGATCATACGAAGAGTAAAGCAGCCCAGATTTTGCACCTGGCTAATCTCTCTCTCTCTCGTACCACTGTAAATATGCTTCTGTTTAGTCAATATATTTTATATTCCTGTAATTTTAATTCATAATTATAGTTTGTTGCTGTCATTTCTAGCAGCTTCTCCCCAAAATGCCTTAGCTGTTTTGACACTATTACACTGTCATTATCTTGATGCAGTCTTGCATCTTATGCTATAGGTTTTACAAAACATGAGGCAAATTGTTGTGACTTGTTACTGAAAAAAGCCTAAAAGCATCAAAACATGTGCAAGGAACTAACTCTATCATGAAAATAAAAGCTGTTGCTCATTACTCCAGAATTACTTGTATCCCTGAACTAGAAAAATCCAGCATATCTAGCCCAGTTGGGGGCGAGGGAGAGGGAAACAGAGCATCTAGGGTACATAGTAGAATTCTGCATCTCTATTTAGTTCCCAATTCATTTCTGAGCTTACATATGCTCAAGGGAGTATTTCAGTCTTAAAACATAATTCACTGAAGACACAGGAGATAAAAGAAGCTGAAAGAATATTTTGATGGAATATTTCTCAAAGGGAAAATTTGGTTTAGAAGGTCCCTTTTCAAGCCTTCTTTAAACCTTTAGGTCCTATGCATTGTGCTTTTCCATATTTTTTTTCCCCATTTGACTTTCACTCCTGTTTTTACAGGATGTGAACTCTCTTGAGCATTTCAGATCTGCCTTCTTCATCCTTTTTAAGCCAAGGGCTTTAAAAATCCAGAAAGTAAGAAATAAAAATAAAAAATCTGGAGAGAGAGGAAGAAAAGAGGCCACAGGGTGCCTTGAGGAAGGTGGAAAAAAAGATGACTACAGAAGAAAGAGAAAGGTGATAATTCCAAGAGAAGTGTGCGGTTACTTACCATCTTCATCATCCAAAACCAAAGAACTTAAGGGTAAAATTCAGACAAACCATGACTGTGAAGTTGTTTGGATAGTGAATACATTTTCATAGACCCCTAAAGGTTTTCTGGTATTCCATCTTCTGTGCCTCTTCACCACAAGGATCCGTACAACTTCCAAACAAAAAAATCTAATCCTTTATCTTCATTCACATTTTCAAACTGGCTTGTGGTAGTTTTCAGCTTTCCTGTTTACATCCCATGTTTCCACTACATAAGCACTAAACCAATTATTTAAAACTGAACTGGTCTAAAAATGGTTCTCACAGTCTAAAGGAGGACAGAGATATTTGTCATACAGGTGGATGAGTACACAAGAACAGCCATATCCACCTAGCTAGTTAGGAGACTAACCTGCACTGCATCCCACATCCCAGTGGGATATTTTCAGTATCTGACTCTCTGGGATTCTGAGTCTGGGTTCCCTGGCTCACACTCCTCCATTTTCGTTGGAAATCCAGAAGCCCTGGTTTTACCCAGACTTTGGTTCTGGCACTCAGCTCCATGGTAAGAAGCTTGCAAACCCAGAGAACTTTGTTACAAAAGGAAGCACTCCAGAATTGCAGCCTGCATGCTGTGCAGTGAAGAGCATTGCCTTGAGGGAATGCAGCCCCTGCTTCAGTCAAGGTTGCTGGATTTTCAGGATACCTTTTCCTCCAAGGGTTAAGGATTCCTATTTCTTTTGGAAACAAACAAACAAACAGAGAAAAAGGAACAGGGAAATTTTGGTATTTGAGTATTTTTGAAATTTTGTTCCCTAATAGTCTTTTCAAAATACTATCCCTGCTCATGGAAAATAACTTAGAGTTTTTAGAAACTTTAGTTAAAATGCAATAAAATTCAAAAACTTTAAGGTTCAAAATAATTTGTTACACAGGCATCAAGTCTTCCTGCTCTTCAGCAATCAGTTTCACGGCAGGTTACTGATACACTGGCTTGATTAAGCTAATGATGAAATGTAGATAGTTTCTTTTTTTGCCTATATACTTAACTGTAGAAGGAACATGTGATAGCTGTAAATTATTTATTATTTGGAGGGGATGGCAATCAGTAAGTGCGGTTTGTACAGCTTATCTTGCTCTGCTTTGCTAAGGTCTGATGTCAGGAATATTTGATTACTTTGTCACTGACAGATGCTTTTCAATCCTGCCTGTGCAAAATCTGTGCAAGACTCATTATGCTTGAAACAGTGCGTAAGATCCAACAAATTAGCTTTAGGACCACAACATGAGTAAATTAACATAGGTCTTTCCTTGCAAGAGTAAAGGGAATTCAAAATAGGAAGACCAATGGAATCCTGGGCTGCATAGGGAAGAGTGTGGCCAGTAGGTCGAGGGAGGTCATTCTCCCCCTCTACTCTGCACTGGTGAGGCCACAACTGGAATACTGTGTCCAGTTCTGGGCACCCCAGCTCAAGCAGGACAGGGAACTACTGGAGAGAGCCCAGCGTAGGGCAACAACGACAACTGAGGGATTGGAGCACCTCCCTTATGAGGAAAGGCTGAGGGAGCTGGGACTCTTTAGCCTGGAGAAGAGAAGGCTGAGGGGAGACCTTATTCTTGCTTATAGGTATCTAAAGGGTGAGCTGAGGGAGGATGGAGGCAGACTCTTTTCAGTGGTTCCCAGTGACAGGATGAGGGGCAATGGGCACAAGCTGGAACATAAGAAGTTCCATTCAAACATAAGAAGAAACTTCTTTACGGTGAGGGTGACAGAGCCCTGGAACAGGCTGCCCAGGGAGGTTGTGGAGTCCCCTTCTCTGGAGATTTTCAAGACCCGCCTGGATGCAGTCCTGAGTAATGTGCTCTAGGCATTGCTGCGTCAGCAGGGGAGTTGGACTAGATGATCTCTAGAGGTCCCTGCCAACTCTAAAAATTCCATGATTCCATGATTCTGTGAATATTCAGCAGTAATAGCCAACAGTTTAAGTGATACTCTCTTCTTGCAAACAGACAAATATCAAACAAGGCACAGATACAACAGGAACATAATGGTAGAAACTGTAGAAAACCTGTTTCTTTCTCCTTTACAAATTTTGACTCGCCAGCAAATACCAGAAAACCAAAAATTTTCACAAGTCCCTCACACTGATACACAAACATCACTATTCCTCCTTACAGGAGTCCATGTCCCTCCATGCTTTACCAGACTGAATGTTTAGGTAGCTCTCCACCCCCTGAAAGGTGGTACCACCTTACTTCTTAGTAAATCACAATAATGCAACATGGAAAAGGTTCCCTGGCTGAGGAAGACAATGAAAGCAGCAGCGCTCAGTCTGCAACTCCTATCTGTGAAAAAGTTCACATGGTTCTAACTCTCAGGTGTGAAAAAGTTCTTCCTCTTAATCTTAGAATGAGTTTACTTCTTAGAAAACAGACTATGTGACATACCCAATTTAATTCCCAAGTTTTCCAATGAAGAACAGCTAATAGAAAATTCTGGACTAATTCTGCTAAGAGGTTGTATAACTCAGTGGCATACATCCACGTACTTATAAATACTGATTGTAACATCTTACCAACCCAAGAGGAAAAGGAGAGATAAGCCACAAGGAAACCCAGGTTCGTTTTCAAATTCCAACAAAAATTTCTATACCTGTACCTCCATTTACCCATTAATGACTTAATTATCTTAAATTACATAGTTACATTTGTTCATTTTTTTTTTTCAACAGAGTACCACTAAAAGAAAGCCTTGTTTGCTTATTTAGAAGAATAGCTTAATTACCTACAGCAATTAGATCTGGATGTCTTTCAGATAGCATATGACTTACATTCGCAGACAACAGTGAAATTTTTCTCAAATAATGGAAATCTGAATGAATTTGTAAGTTATAAACCAAAATATTTCCTGTCACTGTCTGGAATAATATAAGTAAATTAAGGTTACAGTTCAGATAATGTGGAATTCATAAGTAAATAAACCTGGTCAAAAAATTTCTAGCTAATTTATTTCCAGTGGAAAATAACGTTTCAACACACATTCACAGTTCAGTTACCAAGAATATCACAATTTGTAAAGAATATGAAGACACTGCTGAAATTCACATATTTTCATTATTACATTTTCCAAATGGAGAGCCCTTGGGTTCAAAACTGGTTTATTTCTTAAAATTCTAATAAATTTTTCCTTAAAATTAAAAAGAAAATTAAAATATTACAAATCATCTAGCATCCCACAATACTTCTGTAGGAACAATTTGCAAGAATAATTAAAATTTTCATGAGAATTTCAGACTGAAATGATTGAACATCATAAAAAAAACCCCAGAACTGAAACCTTTTTGCAATCAATTGCACCAGTGCATTTTAAGAGAAATTAAAATTAGATTTCAGTCTGAAAATACATAGAAGATTAAACTAGCAGATGAAAAGTGAAGGGCAACAAGTACCATTCAGCTGTTTTCTCCTGATGTACAGAGCAGGGGCATGAGACTGGTCAAAAAGGTTCTCATGAGTTTCCCTTCCCATATCTGCTAGCAGCGGTGCCCTGCTGCACAACAGGAAGAGTTACATGTTCTGCATCTTCCTGACCCACTTTTTTTTTTTTTTTTTTATTTGATAATGCCAATTTTTCAATGTAAAATACTTGGGGATGAGGGAGAGAAAGAAAACAAGCCCTTCTACTTCAATGCAACACTTTCAGGGAACCATAGCATGAATATTTTATGCACACAGTCTCAGCTATATGCTCAGCTTCTTAGCTGACACTATAGTTCCCATGATGTCCTTATAAATATGGGAAATGCAGAGCACAAATATGAAGGCTCGTGGACTTGGTCAAAGTACTGTATAAGAAAACATACCTGTGAATTAAGTTTACAGAAGCACATAAAGATGAGGAATCTCAGCAACGTTAAAAAAAACCCTACAGCATATTCAGTTTTGCATGAAAATTTATATTTTTAGAGATTTGACTTCTTAAAAGAAAAAGTCTTTATGAAAAATTGTTGAAAAACAATTAACCAACAGGACTTTCAGTTTAACATTTCTGATAAATAGTCAGTCTTAAGTAGTGACTCTGCACATTTTTTCTGCTCTATGTAAAGCAGAGATTGATCTTGGATAACATGGACAAAAGCGAACTTTGCCCTGACTGAATCAAATTTTGTCTAGTATGTACAAAAAGTAATATATTCCATTTCATTAATAAGGTAACACAACTAGGCTAAATAGTATAAAAAATATTAACCAGCAAACACATCTATGCATATACTGCAGAGGACTGACCAAAAATATAGTATTAACAGATTTAATTAACACATACTAATGCTTGTATCTGTCTCTGATTTTTCACAGAAAACACTGCAAAATATCATTAATGCTTCAGAAACAGATGCAAGTTCAGAACACCATTATCCTGAAGAATTTAATTGGTCTAACTATTCTATGAAGTACAGCAAAATGCCATTTTTTAAATAAGTTTAAGAATGAAAGTCTCTCTTTCCAAATCTAGTTATAAATATTTAAAGGTGAAGCAAAGGGAAGCAGAGGTAACACCTGTAATAGAATAAAATATCCTTATTGGTCTATTCAACACACGGTAATTATCAAACAAAATGAATTTTCAGTAAATAGTTAATGGAAAGAAAAATCGCCTTGTAAATTTTGTTAGGAAACCTGAACATTCTTATCATACATGCTTCATCGTGGCAGTTTAACATGTTAGTCTTAATCTGACCCTGAAGCTAGTGGGACAGATCCTTAAAATAAAGCTTGCTGCCGCCAAGATGAGTATTGCAGACAAAATCACATAATGACTCATACCCTCTGTCTGCTTTTGCCTCTGATGTGTTGGGAGAAGAGATTTGGGGCTGCTCTATGTTATACCAACGTCTCCTGAGAAAATTGTTGTACCCAAGACTGTTAAGTCTTAATCTTGCCAAGCCATACCCAACACTGGAGTGAGGATTTTACACATAGCGCTGTTCTGCATCTAGCTAGTGAAAACAAACAATACTGCTCATTTCAAACCTTTCTGAAACAGTATTTTGGCTTCAGTAGTGAAGTAACAATAACTGCATCAGACTTTCCCACCAGACATTTTATATCCATTCTTTTTTCAAAATATTTTAAGCAACTTTAGTGCTTGTAAAATGGATTGCCCTTGAGAGGTGAAACTGGATGTGTAAGCATGGTGCAGTAATGGAAACTCAAAGGTACCAGTCTATACTATAAGATAAAGACACTGTTCCTGTGGCACTATATCTGGTCTATACAAATTTTGCTGACAAACTGGAAAAATTAAGGAAAGTTCTCCTGTAGTATCATATATAAGATCTAAGTGAGACTGGCTGGATTCCTGATCATAAAGAGTTGTTTAGGTAAACTCAGAATAAAATTCAGATTTTGAAAACATAAGCCTTTTATATTTAGATGTAAAGGATACAAATTTTGTATGGATAATTAAGTATTAAATTGGGCATACAAGGATGTTTCATCATTTGATGTCTTGAAAATCTTCTTTTCTAGCTCAATTAAAAATTATAGGCTTGATAGAAGAACAATTTATCAAATTCTACTGGTTTATGCTAAGCAGGTTGTCATGCCAGATTATTTTAGAAGGGCATCTGTCATTTGAGCCTATCAAAACCTCTGTGTCCACAACACACATAATGAACACAGCTTCAGGGAAATGTTCTCATAATGCCATATGGATTTTAGAAAGCACCCATTGCAGTGCTGCATCCGATGCTTGACACCATAAATCCACATTCATTGACCTTGGGCTTTCATTTTGTCAAGAATAGAGTTTGGCTCACGGACATGAAATAAGACAAGTAACCGTCCTGAAAGTAAAAGCAGTATAGGTGCCCCCTTCGCCTCCCCCCCCCCCCTCCCCCCCCCCGCCACCTCTGCTGAATGTAATTACCTTGAGACTTTCCAGATAACCTTAGTAGAGAGTAAAAAGAACAAGATGTCTTAAAAAAAAGCCAAGAAAACCTTTCCAAAAAGATCTGTAAATCCCTGGGGCTTTTTGGCTTACAAGTGCTTTGACTTATTAGAAGTTATACACTTTTACTTGCAAAAGTTCATATTACAGCTCCAAGTAAGCTTAGGTCAAGCTGCTTCGGAAGACATTTGGACTCAAGTGAACCAGCCTTTTGGCCTGCCAAAGATGAAGATATTCAGCGTTGTCATTTCCCCAGTGGGCCTGGGATTAGCAATGAGTGGAGAAGCAGTACCATTCCTGCCTTAACATCTTTCAACAGCAATAGTCAACTCGGCGGTTGAGAATTCCAGGTGCTAGAAAGCTCCCTAAAGCAAAGACATCTTTCTGAACAAACGCTTTCAGTAGAACAAGAGGGAAAAGAAAACGCAACCAACAACAAAACGTCCTAAACAAACAAAAAAACCAGCCCACAGGCTTTAGCAAAACCAAAATATCCAAATCTCACCTGGGTGAGTGCACACAAGAGCAGAGGAAAAAAAACAAATCAAACAACTCCCACACTTAGGGTCTGAATAACCGGCACTATGCACTTATTGAATAAAACTGAAGGACAGCTTGTATTAACTACCATGAGACCTTTCCAAAGAACTTTGTTTTCACAAGAAGCATGTAAAAGACTGAGAGGAAAGGGTGAATGGGCACAGAAGGACCCAAAAATCTGCCATACAAACCCAGAAAAACCAGCCTCTGACCAATATTTTGTCTTCAGAAAATTCCAAGAATCACTTTAAGTGCCTAACTATTTCTTCTGTTGATTGCTCAGGTCATTAGACAAAGTACTGCATGACAGATAAAACTGCCTTCCACATATCACTCCTATCAGATAAGAAAAGGAAATGCCCAGAAAGGGAACTGCAGCATAGTGTACAGTGTGAGAAAGAAAGAAAACAGACTTCAAAAGAGATAAAAATGAAACTGAGATTCAAGAAAAAGTCATTATTAACTGTCTAAACTACCAGATCTTTAGTGACCATTTGACAAACTATTATACCACAATAGGTCACAAAGCACGTCATTGGGAAGGTGTGTGTTATTATCTTTATTCGGCAGGTGGTGAAGCTGACACACAGCGAGGTGAAGCAATTTGTATGAATTTGCAGTGCAGGTCAATGGCAGTTGAGGTACAGACCCTGAACTCCCACGCCACAGCACTTTTCAAGGACACTGTGCACAATTTTTGCTAAAATGCTGACCCTATAAAAACACTGATGACAACTAGGAGTTCCCAGTGAACCACAACCAGTTTGTGCAATTGTAGACTATCCATGAAAGGTATCTCAGATAAAAATGGTTTTTCCCCAAACCCTGAAGTCTCAGTCTATCAGTTGCACCCAAAAAAGCACACAGAGATCAGCTAGTTTTCACATTATCTCAGTAACTGCATTACAGTCACCCAAAATGCACCAATGTTTTTGTTAGATATGGTTTCAGCTCCATATTCAGGTCCAAGCTGCTTAATAATACTGTGACATGGTAACCCGCTCCTGTGTTATGCACCACAACTACGCATAAATAAAGCTTTAAAAATACTATAGTTACTCTAACTACAGTCTCACAAGATAGCTTTAGAGAACAAAGAAGCAAAACGTACATGAAAGGACAGCACTTTTAGTTGTAAAATATCTGATTACAGTTCCACTATAAATCTGGGATCTATACACAGTTTTCCTGATAAATATGCCTGGAAACAGTCAGAAGCAAGCTGTACAGTGCCTTACATCATCTCTTACTATCAGTTACTAAAACCAGATGTCATTCTGACAATGAGATGGCTGAAGGTGAGATACTGTAGCTCATTATCCCACAGAAGTCTCCTGACTTACCTTCAAGATGTGCACAAAGTGTCATACAGCATGTTAGAAATGATTTGTGCCATAGCAGTGTGGTGTGTTTTACAGGGGACAGTCAAGGACTCAAGGAGAACACCAGCAAGAACTTGCTTTGATATGTTGTCAGTTTAGATGAAATTAAGAACACGTACAGCTTATGAAAAAAATGCAATTTTCCCATGGGGATTTTATTCTACATTGCGAGAAGACGTGTAATTAGATTCTTGCTATGCCTGACTGAACTTTTGGAACTTTCCAATTTAGATTTGATTACCTGATGATTAACAAAATTTCGAATTTCAGTTCTGATCTCCCTCCATATTTTGTAAGTAGGAACAATTTCCATGACTGTAGAAGAACTTCAGCTCTTCCTGAGAAGATGCAATCACTCAACAGGAGTAGAACAGCAACGCTATTCACACCACACACTGAAAGCAGCAGTACAGGAACTGTTGGGATCATAATCCTTCCTGTTCATAACCTCTCCTTAGTCTGCAAATGGGCTAGACTACTTGGAGCTCTCAAATATGCTTCTAGTATCATTCTGCTAGTGGATGCTTCGCCCTGCACTCCAGAGATGCTCAGGAGATACAAGCCTTCCCTCAACATTTTCTTTCTACTATGTATGTCCCACCCTGTAACATAAATGCATACCTAAGAGGAAAGCAGCTGCAGCCCTGCATCCAGATGAGCCATAGACTTCAGAGAATGAGATCGCTGCTTTAAGTAGTGGCCTTCGGGGTACCCTTGTGTATGCTGCATCAGGAAAGTGATAAACTAGCTCAACAGCAGACAGCTGAAAAAATCAGCCAAAGATAACTTACGACACCAACCACTACACAACCCTCATTAAATTCACACAGTCAAGGCTGGCTAGGGAGCACCAAAGGATTTAATGTACAGGAAAGGATATATTCCAATCCATAAATACATAAGACAAAAAGAGACAGTCCAGTTAAGGTAGGATGTGCAGAGTGCTGGAGAAAAGATGGTAAGAAAAAACTAAGTGAGTTTTCAGCAGAATTTGAAAGGGAAAATGGTAGATAGACAGGGAGCAGACAGGACAAATACTGAGAGATAATGATTAATATCAAGCCCTCAAAACAGTAAGAAAGGTTCAAGGGAGCATAAAATGCAAATAGGTGAAATTTACCTGATTTTTGGTCCTCACTGGGTAAATCATGGAAAACAACGTAGATTTCACATGGAAAGAAGCAAGTTGTGCACTAGTACTTTAGATGGACAGAAGAAAGACTGGAGGCAAATCATTGTGCTTCCTATCATCTATCCAACAGTGTTACACTGTTAACAATGTGAGAAAAGGAACATTTAGTACACTAGAATGAAAAAAAGAATCTAAATTTTCACCAGTAAAAGAAAGCACTAGAAAGGTTGGATGAAATGCAGGGAGATAAAATGGGTCATCTTTCTTTACAGAATGCACTAAACAGTACTGAGAACTTCCTGTCTCTTATAATCCATTATTCTTGCTAAATGATTGAAACAATTCACAAAACCTGGGTAAGCTTTGCTTTTTACTATGAATTTCCTTTGTACATAATATACACACTTACACTTATATGCTCATAAGAAACCCTCATCACAGCTACTTCTATCCTTTAACGGTATTTTTAGTTCTATACAAGAAAGTTCAATAGTCGCACATAGCAGATGGTCTGAATCATGCATTGCTCTTCCAAACTACGATGCTGTCATAATTGCAACTAATATAGATAGTAGAATGGGCAGTTTGAAATGCCTGCTAACCAGCATCGACCAAAGCCTCAAATTCTCCCTTGTCACCCAGAGCCTGGCTGCAAGACTCACTGCAGAGCTAAGTGTATCTCCAGCCAAAGTCAAGGAAAATTAAAGTCTCACCATACTGTGAAGGTTTGCTGGGAAGGGCAAGACATCATTCTTTCTTTAAAAAAACCACTACTTAATGCTGGCTGCTGTGACTTTGTTTTAAAATTTGTTACCTGATCACTGCAGAAGAGAACAACATGAAAACCTTTCAACACAGAATATGGAGAACAAGCAACAACTCTTTTGGTCATTACCACAGGTTAAGAGACATCATTATTTTAATCGTATTATTATTCCCCCTCCTCCTCCCCCAATGTTTACAAGGCTCCTGCAAATGATGCCAGACTTCTGGAGGTGCGTTCGAGGCCAGGTTGGACAGGGCTCTGAGTAACCTGGTCTAGTAGGAGGTGTCCCTGCCCATGGCAGGGTGGTTGGAACTAGATGATCTTTAAGATCCCTTCTAACCCAAACCATTCCATAATTCTATTTCTACCCGAGTCACCTACATCCCAACAGAGACTTAAAACATGAAGAATGGGAATGGAGCATGACTGCTACTTTTACTTTGTGCATGGGATAACTGCTGTGGAAGAAGCGTGTAACAACAAAAGAATGATATTCTCACTTTAACAACTGTCAAAGTATTTGTTAAGGAACACACAGATGAACATAAGTGCCTAGCAACACCTCCGAAACTTGCTACTTTAGGAATTGCAATGTAACATAAGTTAAAGAAAAGCCAACAAAAACACAAAAGGCAAATCCTTCCCAGCACATTGCCTCTTTCGGAATGGTGCTCATTATGTTGTGCTTTCTGTGCTCAAATGCAGATCCTGAAAAAGCTATTTAATGTGCAAAGAAAGAAAAAGGGTCTAGGTTTTCCAGCTTAAAGATGCTGGCTGCATCATTTGCTATTAGAGTTAATGAGGATTTCAGTTAGGTTTGGCCCCTGTAGGATTTTCTGGAATTTGCCAAAATGAACAAACAACAATATATATTAATGAGCAACTCCAAAGGCTTGGTTAAGATGCACAGCTCAAATGCACATTGAGTAGTACCACTGTAAATCATACATATTGTGTGTAACACGGTTTTAGGTGGCCAACAGATGTGCTTTAATGCCATTTGAGCTGTGTCTATGCCACAATTCTGCACTAAAAAAACCAGAAGCCTTTGGCCGAAGGACAGATTGCTGCACCTGCACCCCTTCAGGTCACCGTAGCAAGCACCCTACGGCTCCTCCCTGCAACAGGAGAGAGGCAGCAGCATGGTTGCAGCTTCCCCTGGCAGTGGGGGAGAACAGGCAGAGCCCAGGGTGCCTGGGAGCTTTGTAAATCACAGGGTTCGCAGTGCCCTGCATAGGGGCCGGGTAAGGCACCCCAGGCCATGCTGCTGAAGGTTATTCTGTGCCTAGGACGGAACAGTTCATCCCTTCTGCTGGAGTGTTTCCGTCATGTGCTGATGGGTTGCAGGCTTGTGTAGTGAGCTCCACTGTACAAGGAGCATGCAAAACACCCTTCAAAGAACATAGCCTGCTTTGTACAACTTGCAAGACAACCCTATGATTAAATATGCTTTAAATTATTCTTCCTGGGAACTGGTGCATATAAACGATACGAATATTACCTGTGTACACACACACAAGAATACCCTTATATAAAACAAGGTGTAACACAGCAATAGCAGTGCTTACCCAAACCAGGCGCATCTGGATGACTGTGGCTATTTTTCAATAAAGTTGAGTGATCCTGTCTGCAAAGGATAGAGCCAAGGACCTGAGAGAGGAGAAGCCAAGGACATTGGAAAATCCAGCATTGGAATGTGGCCCTAAGCAAACTTCAGTGAGATGGTTCCCACTATAAACACTACCTGAAAAGATGAACCTCTAGCAAAACCCCACCTCCTTCTGCATTCAGAGAAACAATGGATTGCCTCTGCAAGAGTATTACCCCCTGTGGTAAACACATGGGATAACATCAGGGTACCCAGTTTCAACACATTTTTCTAACAAATAATCCTTTAGGTCCTGACTTTACGCTAACAGCTCAGTTTAACAGTGCAGAGCAATATCTTCTTCCATAACAATTAGTGCTCAGGTATGAAGTACATATGTACAAAACACATTTGCATGCAAGACACAAACTTCCCAATTTCCCATCCTCTTACATGGTAGGATGACCACTAGTCTTCAGACTACAAGCAGTACATGTATCTTACGTCTAACCATCAACTAATTATGCCCTAATCAAATTTGGATCCTACTAACAGTGCAATAAGATCAGTCACCTGAAAAAGGGCAGCTATATACCTAGCAGACTAAAAGTCAATGATTTAAAAAGGGTGAAATAAAGCTTTTATCCAAATAAAAAAAACCCTCCGTAACAAACAAGAAAGGCAGAATTCTGATGTAATGATAGATCTATATGCACATTGCTCTTGCGTTGAGTCGTTGCATGGCAGGTAACCAGAAAACTCAGAAGTAAATAATGGAAATCAAACTCATGATACTCCTCTTTAAAGATGGTTGGGTTTAGGTTTATTTATTTATTTATTTATTAAGACTCTTATTTTCTATAGTACCAGGGGAAAAAATTATGTCTCACTGCTCCCCCCTTATTTTCATATGATCAGCTGGAGTTTTTTATTCCAGGGAGGGGAATAGAAGGAGACCCAGGCAGCTGATGGGTTAGTAATTTACATATTTATATTTCTTTTATACTGCATGTATGTTCCATTTGTTCTGAAAATATGTAATGATCTAAAATGGGGACAATTTTAATGAATTGGGTTCATAATATTTCATATCTTGCTGCCAGACTCTTAGTCAATCAAACTAATGTTATAAAGGAACAGCCAACAGCCAATTTTGACATCCTTTAAGCAGGTCAGTTATAAGCCAATTAGCTCTACCTACTTGGTCTCCAAGGTCTGAATAAAATATAACCCATTTTGATTAGAAGCACTACTTCCACCAGTGTGCACGTCTTAAAATAGACTGCAAAAATACTTAAAGCCCCATGGAATTGTTAAAGAGAGTCTCGATCCTACTGAAGTCAATTACTGTAATACAATTTCTCCTGACTTCTCACAGATTACAAGAGCTCCTAGATTCACACAGTGTCATTCCAATTCTATTGGATAGCAGAAAACCCAAGTGCTGCATTCATCAGAGCCCTTCCATCTGCTAAATACAACTTTTCTGCAACGTAAGATAAATTGAAAGCATCAATTCTGAATCCCACAAAATTCCTGGTGAACTAACTTCAACAAAAGGAAATCACTCAGAACTACATTTATATGTATCACACATTAATTCCTCCTATTTATTTTAACACAAGTTTCACATTATTAATAACTGTCAGATCCTTCTTGAATTTGGATGGCTTGACGAGAAATGCAGTTATTAAAACTGGGTAAAATAAAACTAAAATTATCTCAAGAATGAATTTCGCATTAACTTAAACTTATTCATTAATATTTTTAATTAGTTGATAAATGTTTTTTCTTGTTAATCACGTAATTTGTAAGAGCTGAGAAAAATATGGATGTTTCATTTCTCAAGAATTTCCTGGTTCTCATTGCTTAAAAAAATGGGTGGGTTATCTCCCCGCTGCCCCCCCCCCCTCCCCCCCCAACTTATTAAGCTATAAAGATCTTTGGAACCATACTCATGAAGAGGAAGTGCTAGACAATTCTTGTTTTATATGTAGTCACACATCTCTCTTGCAAAAATATTCCTGTTATTCATTGCAGTGTATACCTAATGCAGACAGTGAACTTCAGAACAGCAGATCCAATTTAAAAAAAAAGACAAACAAAACACAAAAAAACCCAAAAAAGCCAAAACCCCAGAACCAAACAAAAAAATCCACCAACACAAACTCCCAAATCTCCAGCAGCATGCAGAGAACATGTCTTATTTTATTGGAGAAACTCAAACTCTGAACTGGGCAAGATCCTTAGAAATCAAAATGCCTCTGAAATCTTAGTCATGTCTTCCTTGTATTTTAATTCTAATACACTTAAAAGACTTGACATCCAACCTTTTTTCTGGGCAACAGGCTCTCTCACTGGCAGTATTTGGCTACCCATCCCCTACTACCAGGCTTACCTAACCCTGAAAGCCATAATGAATGGCTAGGAAGTAGTACTACTTGTCTACAGATAACCATAACTCTTTACAAAGACAGTTCGTAGCATCCTCTCCACTTAACTAAAGGGGCAAGCAGAAATGGCATCTTTCAAATCATCCAATAGGTCAGAAACTGAGCTTGAAAATAGACTATAATCTCCTGTGTGCTTGTGCAAGCACCTTGTGCACCAGGCAGCACATCTGTGAAGCTTTTAGATATGGCCAGAATCAAAAGCTGATCAAATGGAACAGTGCTGCAAGGATCTTGCAGAAAGAGAAAATTTTATGAGAGTAGTGCTAATTTAGACACAGAAGCCTATCATAAAAACCTCATTAGCTCATTAATTAAGAAAATACAAGTTTTCTAAAACACATTATATATTTTAGGACTTCATGCACTTGGCCTAACACAGCATTGGGAAGTATCTCGGCAGCTTTTTGCACCGGTTCTGAATTCCGCCACTCAACCAGAAAGAGCCAGTGAAGCACTCAACAGCAGAGCCCCATCTCCTCAGGTCTCAGTACGATTCTTTTCAAAACTCAATGCACTCAAACTGCAAACTAAATGCAGTGGTTATCTTTCATTTGTTTTGTGCATGCAACATATAGGCAATAAATGAGAAATTTTTGGTTTTCTTTGTGCACGAGTCAAAAGGATTTTGTCAACATTTTCATAAGGGAAGTGTGGGAGAGTAGGAGGAAGTCATTGCTGAGCAGGAACAATATATTATCAATACCAGTCCAAAAGAAAAAATATTATGGGGAAAAAATTATTTGGAAAGAGATTGCAATACTTGCTTCGCATATAGCATACACATGTAGAGCAGTTACACTCCTCCTTTTGTGATAACTTATAAAATAAAATCCTGTTTGTCTTGTCTAACAATCCATACCTACCCCATAGGATCATTATTAAATGTAAGCGTATATGTGTGGAAAAAGAACTCTTTTCTCCTGCTCCTTAAATCACTATATAACCTTCCTGCATCATGTGTCAAATTCACAAAACCTGTAAGTTATTGAAACTACACCAGCAAGAAATCCAGCCTACTATACTTCATTATGTTTGATACTGTAATCACACAGTCAATGAAAAAATTATGAGAAGGGGGAGGGAAGATGCACAGCTAATAATACACAGGCACAAGCAGCAGCAACTCCAGGATCCAGAACTATATAGAACTGTCAAAAACCCCACATTTAAAAAGGCTTATGAAAAGACAGAGGGGGCTTGACACTCGACTATTGTGAATGGCACAACTTACATGAAGCCAGATGGCTTCTAGCCAGGTTGGCATGTCCAAATGTGCAAAGAGCTAACACGATTCTGAACCTAACCTAAGAGGATTTCATTGACTGAAACTGGAATGAAGATCACATGAAACAGCAAGAATGTAATATTGAGGGTTGTAAAATTTACTCATGCTTGGGAATGTAAATAAGCTCTACTAGAGTAATTTAAAACAAAGATATAGCTGTTTCATAGTGCGAATACAGAAATATTGAAACCTCTTATCAAGGAAACAAGACTACAACTTCCTTGATTTAATGGTTAATTATACTGCAGCTAATTATTAAAACTCCTGATAACTGATGTAGCAGAAGCAACTCTATCTGCCTTCTGAAAATGCAAATGTGCCATAAACATTCTCTGTAATGTACTACTTTTTCAGTTTTCAGATGATTGCCTGTCCTACGTCCATTACCCTTCTGCTTTTCCACTGAGCTTTAATTAGAGTTGAAGTATGTCTTGATTTGCTGATTAAACATCATAAGCAATTTAAAAGAAAGGGTCATCATTTTAAATACGCAGGAAACCACATTTAACTTACTTCACAAAACATAGCATTAAATCAAGTCATGTATTTTTTAAAAGAAAAGTCCTGATCATTTCAAAGTGTAAATTAATTCCTTACTTAAGCGTGGAAAAATCTGAGCTATTCTTGAAAATGAACCAAGGGAGCAAAGGGGATGTAGACTACAGGAGGGCATATAAGTAATTTGCAGTCAAAGCTGCATGTACTGTAATAGGTACATAATGGATGGAACGGCTGGAAGTTGTTCACACAGGGATGGTCATTATTTCCATCCCAGAAATACTTGCTTCAGAAACTTATCCTGCCTGTCTACCCCAGCACCTTTGGTCTATAGTACTTATTTACCTTGAGAATAAAATCAAAATCACTTGCGAGATTATCCATATAGATATAAAGGTATATATATTCTATCCCCTCTCCTGCTCTATGGAAACATAAGAAATGTCCACAGTGTTTTTTTCTTAGCCTGCAGGAGAATTTTTTGACATCTCACTAAATGCCTTTTTTTAGGATGAGAGCAAAGGAGCTATGGAGTTCAATACTTGATACAGGTGTCTTTTTTCCAAAAGTTTACGCATTAAGGAGAAGTAGCTGCTACCTAAATATTTATACATTTTTCACTGAACAATCTTTCATAAGTCATTGTTTACTTTTTCTTACCAATAGCTGTCATAGCATCATTTCATTAGCTAATCAACTTTTCTCTACTCGTGCACACTCAACAGACATTGTAATTGCTGGTCGGTCACTGGGCTAATACGGAAAAAACAATCTTTGTAGAATCAGAGATATCGTAGAAATGGAAATATTTTACACACAAATAAACTGACATGCTTAGAAAATGACAGAAGATTCAAAATTTATTACTTCAAATTAGACACCCTGTTCCCTTTCCTACTAAGAGTTATGCAAATGTTTAAGTGAACAGCACTAATCAGTGTAAAATTAGCTATCCTTAGCTTTTGCAGAACTGGGGTTGTGCTCTATAGTTACACAATTACATAAATTACTTGCTTTTTCACAGTCCTCAAGTCACTTATTTAAGTAGCTGAATGTAGCTACAGGCACATAAATTTGAAAGTGTCACAATAGATTACCTAAGGTCAGACAGTGAATCAATGTCTAAGCTAGAAGAGGAAACCAGGAATCCCGAGTAGCTGTTGAAAGACAAGATGACACTGCTCAGTGTGGGAAAAAAAAAATTATTCCATTTGCAACCTATATGAATATATATCAGCTCTGCTCCCCAAACTGTGATTCTCCCCTTGAAATAATCTTAAACACACTGTGTATTCCTTCACCTTCATTCATATAGAGGGAGGCGTGGATGGATTAAAAGCACAAAAACCCAAACCTAAAACTCAAAATATTCTCTACTAGGATTAAATCACTAATTGCTTGTACTCTTTGTGTAGTGGTCCTAATTACATTGTAAATAAGACTATGTACAGTATCAGCTGAATTACTTAAACAGTTTAATTAACCTGAGAAATGCTTACAAGTAAAAAGTTTATGGGAAGCTAACAAAATAATTTTGTAATTAACGCAGAAAGTTAAAGTTGTGCCAAAATTACCCCCCACATGGAAAATTTCACATTTAGAATAAATTGTGTGTAAGATTTTTTGGGCATCAAGGTGAAGGCAGAATATGAACTACTTTTCAAAGAGCAGAACTGCAAAGAAGCTATTTTTAAGAGTTCAGTCCCTCTACCCCACCACTGCAACAATTATTCCCCCAGCAGGCATCAATGGGACTAGTGAACCAGAGAGCTGGGAACTAGATGGTAGGGAATCTAACAGCTTCAAGGACCCTAAAATCTACCTTCATATCATGCTGAAAAATTTGTCAAAGATTCAACCAGTTTCCACATGCTTCAATTTCAACAAGCCTTCATTTTAAATAGAGACACAGGCCTTTAGAAAATTTCCAGCCAGTTTAACAGTAGCTGCTTCTTGCTTTTTAGGCAGAATATAAAGTCACTTTAAGAACAGTGAAAACTGCTGTGGCTCCTCATCATCAGCTGGTGCAACGTGAACTGTGAAGTGGTGAAACCTGGTCACTGCCTGAGCCTGAGCTGTGAACTTCCATAAGAACTCGGTGACTATTTCTTTTGCAGAATGAGGAGAAGGGAAAAAGGGAAGAAATTGTTTTCTGCTTCTGAATATCCCAGATGTTTCTAACCTCCTTTGCATCTGAAATTACTCATTCTCATGTCAGACCTGTGACCCCACATTTTGGAACTTGTGATTCCTGACAGTGTCTGATGTGCCCACTACCAGGAATTATTTATGGAATTGGAAATAAATAAGACATATAAGATGCAAAAGGACTATTTTTGGCATTCAAAGAACATCTCAAAGTAAGTGTTACAATGGCAATTTTTACATAATGCTGAAACATCGTTTCTTTTTTGTGTGTTGCATTATGTATTTTCATTGGTATCTGATAATAGCAAGAGATTGGTAAGCAAACTAAATACCAAGTCTTTAAAGAATTCAGTAGGCTTTCTATACATCCCAGGAGAGATGTAGAAAATAATGCTTCCCCTTCCAGAAAACTTAATGTAGTCTGTAAGGTAGGACATTTGAGGTACAATCTCTGCATTACAAAATAGCACATTTGCACATTAGGCATCACCACTGGTACAGCGAGTAGCCTCAAGGTTAAACAACCCGCTGATGCTAAGAGTTCAAGCAACTGTTATGAATTACAGCTGGAGATAAGCCGCGCTTCCCAGGAAGTGAACTGATGACCCTCACAAACACACATAACACTGAAATAAATCAATTACTGACCAATAATAATGTTTCTGCAATTCCTAACCTTCACCAAAGCCATAATGGATAAATTTTCATCTCATGAAATCAATGAACAAGGAAACACTTCTTAAGTTTTCTTGGAAGTTATGTCTCTTACCACCTTTGGAAAGTCTAGGCACACTAATTAAAATCAGTGCACAATGTTAATCAGTGCCTAACCAGGAGCAAAGAGAACATCATCCTTCTTAGGTGGGAATAAAAATCCTGGAAGTCTAAAGTGGCAGAAATGTAAATGCACACCAGAAACATCAGTGTGACTTACACATGAGGAACTTAGAAGGAAGTTAGAGCTGTATTAAATTAGGGACCGAATCATACATGAGGTAAACCATTGTAATTTCACTGAATTCAGTGGAAGTAGGGGTCCAACTCAGCCACCCTTTAGGCTCTCACCACACTTCATTGCTTACCCGTAATTTAGTGCCAGCCATGACGCTGTAATTGCAGGGGTGTCTTTTCTACTTCTCAGTAAATCTGTACAAGCCTTAGAGGTCACTAATATGATACCTTAAAGGAAAAAGCAGACACACTCAGATGCTCTACAAGTGATCACCCTGGCCACCGTAACTGATCTTTTTATTTAAGTACAATGGGATCACCAATAACTAGAAAGCATGTATCATATTCCAGAATCCATACCAGCAGCCCGAGATCCACATGCAAGCTGAATTTAGCCATTTTGAGTGGGCTAATTTCCAATTTAAAGCAGTGCCAAACAAAATGGATGGCTTAGTTTTTGAACGCTGTTCCCCTTAAGAGATTTGTCAGGTTTGGACTGTATATCATGCCCTGAGAACACACTGGGGCTCCCACTGATGTAAGCTGCATGTGCAAACTGAAGGCAACTTATGGTCCTGTGAGATAAACTGCTTACTCTTTTATATCCTGCAGCATATAATTTGAAAAAGTAGTCTGCTTTGCTTACTGGAATTCAAAACTGCGGTGTCCATAATGAGTTGGATATTTTAAACACATCTTGCTCCTAATCTTACTTTCGTTCCATACTATTAGAAGTCCTATTTAAATGATTCTACTTTGATAATAGCCAAGCTTCCTGACCTCAGATGTCAGATAATAAAGTCATTACACAGCTGAAAGCTCCAAGACACTTACCAGGTAGTTCAGAAAGCCCAGGGGAAAAGGAGATTTGGGTGAAGACACTGGCTCATGTGGTAGCTCACCATTCTCTAGAAGAACAGAAAAATGCAGGTAGAGCTAGGCCTTAAGGCAAACCAGAGCATTTGCAGTCCCTGTAAGCTCTTTTCCTAAGGAAAAAAAAAAAGGGGAAAAAGAAAAAAAAGATATCTTCATTGCCAATAACATGATGTAGTTGCCAAGAGAGGACTGTGCTAGATGCAGCCACCCAGCTAACTGCACTGGAATTGCTTGAGAGCAGTCGTCTGCCCCACTCAGCAGGAGCACACCCACAAGACTGACAATAGAAGACATAAACAGTAAAGAAAAGGAGGTATGAACACATCTTTCATATTGTTAATTCCAGTAGATATCTGTGGAAATTTGAGGTTAAATTTGGTAATAATATAAAGACTACCTTCCATATACTAGACAAAAATATAAGGAAGCAGCTTTGTGCAGTCTCAGGAGATTACAGCATTTAAATGTGGTACATTTAGCTTTACAACTAAAAGTCAGAACAGGTCATGTCCGTAGAGCCCAGTTTTCAGAAAACAGGTATTTCAGCGCTTTCAGTAAATGACGCATAGTTCAAAGTATCAGATCCCAGCAACTGGTAGTTACGTCCAGAAATCTTGGCCTATTTATTCTTCTAGGCAACTATGGGTCAGTTCCATTATGATTCAGTATCTGGTGCCTTTTCCATCCAGCATAAGGAGCCTTCAAAATCTCACCTAAGTCAAAGAAGTTTCAAATTATTTTGCAACTAGGGAGAAAAAACTTGAGTGACTTGGGGGTGGTGGTGGGTTTTTTAAAATGTAATGACTACAATTGCCATTTATCCTCTAAATGTCCCATTCAAATCCAAGGTCAGTCATATGATGGGCTTGTATCAGGTGGGCTCCAACCTACGCATATCTTAAGTACCAGACATCTTAAAACAGCAACACAATTTCACAAACAGCAAGAATCCAGATAAATTTACATTAACTTCAGATAAAATCCTTTTATAAACCAAACACCAGTGCTTATGGGACTTGTTCATCGCCATTGCCAGAATGTCCTGTAACATGCACCCTGACTCTGGCTGTGCAAGCTAAATTTGCTGTGATTAGTAGGGCTGAAAGAAAAACGACTGCACTAATATTCAAGCTGTTTGAAGAGAGGTTTACTGCCCCCAAAAGAATCATTTAATTATAACACACCATTTTCTTTAGATCTACATATAAAAGAGTTAATTTGCCTAAGCACGCACCAATGGGGCTAATGGATAAAGGTTTTTATTAGGGATGTGCCAAACGGTTCAATAGTTATTTGAATACTGTAGAGACCTTTGGTAGCTTTGGTGTGCAATAATTCTGTTCAATTAATGGGTTTATTTCCTTCACAGATATTCTTTTAGAAGTGCTCTATCATCCGTGCAGTGCTGTTCAGAGACATGTTGTAAATACCTTCTCTTTACTGGTAAGTTCTAAGGACATGTTGCTGTTCTTTCACACTGCTGTACTTGATACAGGAAGAAAACTGCAGAGAAATACATAAAAAATGTTGTACCAAATTCTCTTTGGACCTGAGGCAATTGGTGATAATCATTTTGTTGCAACCAATGGGATCATATCAGCTTTAAAACAACCTCTAGCACTCTTCTCTCCATTTCAGCATGGAGAATCGCGGAAGGTAGCACACCCAGCATCCCTTCCAGTATTAGTTACCAGAGACAGCCATTAATATAACTAAATCTCTTAGAGTAAATGCAGCTCTGGTATCTGCACACAATTGCTGAAACTGCATACCTCCACATACCTATTAATTTGAAGTTTTAATAACTGACAGTAATCCAAAAAAAAAAAAA
>VYXH01006287.1:9181-26555 GCA_013397275.1 Burhinus bistriatus | reverse complement strand
ATGTTTAAAAAAAAACAAAAAAAAAAAAAAAAAAAAAAAAAAAAAAAAAAGAGCAGTAAAGACCCTTGGCCTCTGCCACAAAAGATTCTGCTAAGAGGCACCATGTCTGATGTAGCTAATACAAGCACACAGCCCCACTGCAAGACATGAATATAACCAGCAAAAGTGCATTTTCATTCATTACAGTTTTCCTGATTTATGAGCTAGGTTTTAAGACACTGGGTTTTGCACAGCTATGTTCAAGCTGGGATCAGTTTTTACGGCATAGTATCTCAAAAGAAGTTGAAAACAAGAGTGATGAAGATGTTGCCATTACTAGATAAGAAATTTCTCCAGAGCATTGGTGACATTATACTGACCAAGCTGAGTTAGCAACTCGATTAATAAGAATATTTGAGGTTTGCATAATGCTTTTCATCATCAATACCAGCACACCTTGCTACATTGACAAAAGATGATATCCCCAGCAAAATTCATATCTGAAGGAACGCTGCAGAATTCAAGGGACCTGGCATGGGAACACTTGAACAAAGGTAAAGTCAGGAGCAGAAACTCATCTCTTCCCAGGGCCCCTGAATAATTAAAAGGATGTAAAGGGAAAAGGGGGCAGAATTTTCAATGGGATACAAATGCGTAAAGGATGCAGGAGATTTGCATTTAAATGTGTCAGACTTCGGAGTCAAATTTCAGTGGCCAGCTTTTCTAACCTTTGTCCTCATTTTTCCTTCAAGTTTCTGGACAAACTTCCGTTACCTGTTCAATATTACTCGTGTCTTCAAATTGAATTTATCAGTATAATCTAGAACAAATTAGTCAAGTCCAACCTGATGAAAGATGCAAAGAGTTGGCCTGTGAGGGACATTTTTTCATAAACATTGTCTTACCTTCTAATTTGAAGGCTGATCCAGAAATCCTTGGATTAACTGGAATCTGAATCAGGTCCTTCTCCTGGCAGTTTCATTTCTAATGTAGCTCTCCCAGCTCTGACCATCTCCTTTAACTACACTTCTGGAGGTGCCTCTTAAAACAAAGGAATCCTTTCAAACACCAATCAAATTGCAAAAGACTGTTCTCATAAATCAATTTAGTCTCTCTTAAAATGCAGAAGCTTATAGAAACAAGGGGAAAATAAAACAGCAGAGAGTCAGCCACAGATATGATGGGGGGGGGGAGGAGCTATTCAGCAATTTCCATGATTAGTTTAGTGGTGTCACGGCACATGCGCTTTAACCAGGCAGGAGTAAGCAAAACTGCAGAAGTGAATACCCAACTGTATAAATTCCAAGCTTATAAGCAAATAAGAATATTTTGATCCCATTTGTAAATTAGCTCTGTTCAATAGCCGTTAAAAGGACTTCTAGATAATTTTATTCAATTATTTGCATACTTTCAAGACAGTATGATTACACTGTGATTTAAGACCACCCAGGGACTTTCCAGCAGTGATGAGCCAGAGGACAGCACTCTACTGCTGTTGAAAATCCTGCCTTTCTGTTGGTCTTGACTCGTCTTTGAAAAGACAGAGGAACTGGGAGAAAAGCTGCTTCTAATCACAAACAAAAGCCTCTACAATACAGAAACCACTGCCTGCTCCCTTCGTCCCCCAGCAGTAAAGTAAGTTTACTGTGCCTGTGTTGAGAGATCTTTAGAGATCTCCTTGAATGCCATATCTCCCTTTAGCTGCTACTTTTCTTGCTGCTGGATCTCAACTTTCTTTTTTGATTACTTTTTCTTTGCTTTTTAACTACATAAACTAACAAAGCACCAACCTTTCCTAAGCTACGTGAAAAGACTTACTGTGAAGCACCCATTGGCCTTAAATGCCCAGCAAAGAAAATGAGGTGCTGTCAAATAAATGTACCTGAGCTACATCTCTCCCAGGAGCAGGAAATACTGGATAGCAATATTACATATCACACTTATTGCATTATCTGGCTATTTCATGAGAGTTTCCCCTCAAACAAGGAAAGAAAGAAACATCAGGATCCCTGAACATTCCTGCATGTTCCTCAGTTTAATTTCTCAATCTCTCTCTCAAATTATAAAACAAACATCTGGTCCTCATTCATTTCATGTCCAATTACCTGTACGTAGATGTAAAGAAAAATATAATACCTGGCATATCTGAGAAATCAAAATGTCTTTCTTCACCAAAATCAGGTAAGTTACAGCAAGGCACAGCAAAGTCCAACGCACACACTAACAGACTGCTCTGAATGGTCTCCTTTGTGCTGTCCATTGTTTCTGACGATTGTTTCTGAACCCTCTTCCTTTAGTTCTTCTGTTCCTTCCATCTGATCTCTTTGTGCAATTCCACTGAAAGGTTGGGGAAAAAACCTGTAACCTTTATCCAGATGGTTTATCTGAATGTAGAAAGCAGCAAGTTTGTACAACAACTAGACCTTCTTACGCGGCCTTAAGGTCGACATCTTCAAAAGCATTTAAATGCCTATCTCCCATTGGGAAAAAGGAGTCTGGTAACTAAATATTTATGCAAAGCTGTCTCTAGGCATTGTGTATTAAACTGCTTTGCCTGTGTTACATTACAAAGACATATTAAAACCTTTATGTAAAAACATTTTTCTTATTCAAAGGGAGCTTAGTTAAACTTACACTACTTGAGAATTATCTGCTGTGAGTTTAACATTGTTAAGTTACCTTTGTAATGATTTTCCTTATCCTTTAACAAATGGAGTTGTAAATAAATACACGAAATGCTGTAAGTGGCGTTCCTCAGGGGTCAGTACTGGGACCTGTACTATTTAACATCTTTGTTGGCAACATGGACAGAGGGATTGAGTGCACCCTCAGCAAGTTTGCTGATGACACCAAGCTGTGTGGCACAATCGACATGCTAAAGGGAAGGGATGCCATCCAGAGGGACCAGGACAGGCTTGAGAGGTAGGCTTGTGCGAACCTCATGAAGTTCAACAAGGCCAAGTGGNTGCCCCATCCCTGGCGGTGTTCAAGGCCAGGCTGGGTGGGGCTTTGAGTAATCTGATGTAGTGGAAGCTGTTCCCGGCCATGGCAGGGGGGCTGGAACTAGGTGATCTTTAAGGTCCCTTCCAACCCAAACCATTCTATGACTTTATGAGTAGCCCAACATGTATAACAGAGAATATAAACATCTGGATAATAGAAAGGCTTCAGATTCCCTCCAGGAGAATTGTTCTAGGTCATTAATCATATACATCACCACTCCAATATTATTATCTTTAATTACAAAAAAAAAAAAGAAAAATCATAAATGTGAGAATAACTATTTCTAAAGTTAAAATCTATGGAGTCCCATATCTATACTCTGATGCCTTCCTTCGCTTTTCTGTTTTCTGCCTGTACGATCACCTAGCCAGCAAATAACTCAGTTATTGTCATTGATACAGATGCTGTGATACCCTATGAGATCTAGCTTACAGGGAGGGGACTCTGCATTCACATGAGGCTCCAACCTGGTATTTGTCCCTCTGAGACGCATTGGCAGCATTGTCTATATGATATTGTGGAGCACACTTGTAACATTCTTCAACAATTAACATAAAGGAGATGGTGTACACACCTCTAGCTAGCTAAAGTCAATACCTCCATTCTGGTGTTTTGAGTTTGTTTGTTTTTCCCCTCCTGTTGTTCCTCACTTCTCCATTTCTGAGTGTTGGGGTTTTTTCCTCTTGCTATTAGCACAATAACAAAAAGTGGTGAGGACAGAAGTCACGATTACAACAGACCATAAACAGTACAACATTTACATGGTGACATTTTTACAGCTGCCACATGATCACCTAATGACATCTCCAGAACTTCCAGAGGTTAGACCAGTCAGGGTCATAAGACAGTTTTTGTTTTCTATGGTTACCCAGGGTAGAAAAGGTCCACAAGGGAGGCACCTTGCTTTTTCTCTGGCAATCAACTTAGCAACTTGAGATGGAGGAAAAAATTCTGAGTTTCTGAGACTGAAAGTAATCATCAGTGTTTGATACTTCTGAAATTGTTTTCCTAGTTATGTGATGAGAAGACATAGATATGGCTTTGTCCTGTTTACCCTTCCTAAACAACAAGGGTATCATACTTAAACAGAGCAACTCTTTCAGCAGTTGGAATTGAATACCATTGAATATATTGACCTTTACAAAGATTTAAAAATAACCTTGAATGTTGTCTTGCATTAGCTTTCATTATTATTCAATTGCATCTGATGAGCTGGCAGTAATTTCCACTTCTGGTTGCTATTGTTTCTTGTGGAACAAACACCTTCTCATATCTACAGGGCAAGCTATATATGGAAAAGTGTACAAAAAGCTCCCTGCTAATATTCAGACAAAATACGTCAGTACAGTGGATGTCTAAGTCATTGGTCAGATCAGCATCTCAGTCACCCACCCTCAATACAATTTACACAAATTTCCACTAACTTTTCCTATTTTTCCTTGTGCCACCCAATATTTTTAAAGGTGTTTATTTAATGAGAGATGGATTTTCTACATACATGACAGAATTCAGTTACATGCTTCTGGAAAAAAACAGCTGAAAATTACTATAACTTAAATTCTTCTAAGGTTTATCATTTTCGGAGAGACATACAAAATAGGTTTGCTCTTTGTCAAAATTTGTACGGGTAACATCTGTCTCTCACCTTCCGCTTAAACTTGCACCACAGTATGCCAAATTAAGTTTACGCTACAAATGAATGAAATATATTGCTCTGAGCTACTTGTTAGCCACTTAAATACCTTCAAGGATCAAGGACCGAGCAAACTGACTATTTTTAAAACCACATCACAATATAAGAATGTCCATTATTCTCTTTCCATCAACATTCACTATGATTTACAAAACATAACATGTGTCTCAAACTAATGGTAACTCCCCTCCAACGGTAATTCCCACCCAGATATCCCACCTCTCTTGACAGGTATTCAAATACATAAGTGCCTGGAAGGCAGCAAAGCCTGGCCCAATGGAAATGTGATTAGCGATAAGCAGTCTCAAAGTCTTTTTTGGGATCCTTCACAGTGGTCACACACACGCACACAAGCAGGACTGGGGCAGCGAAGTCCCAGTACTTTGCTACTTACAAGCTTTGCAATATGATACAGGGAAAGTTAGAAAGTTATAGGCTTTTAAAAGTTTTAACTGTTCCAAATCTAATTATGGGGCACAGTCATCTTTTTTGAGTCAACTGGACTGTTTGTGGAGAAATATGGGATAGTAGAATGTAGCTTCATGAATGTGAATTCATTCACAGCCACATTTGAAATCCTTGATGAAAGGTGTGATAAAGAAATATTTTTTTAAAAAAAAGAATAAATGCAAAAAATGCTGGTTTTTTCATTCCTTGCTTTTTGTTTGTAACTTGAATAAAAACAAAAGGCAGAAAGCACTAATTTTTCATGATCTGATAATATATATTGCAAGGATGAGAGAAGAGAAGCAAAGATGGTTTCAAAGTTATATTTACTTCCCTGGTGTAAACAAAGTAAAGTGAATGCAAGTAAATAGATTCTCCTCTACCAACAGACAGTCCAATACTATGTTCTGACTTCAGTAAGACTCTTGCAAACAACCCTATTGGTCTGCACTAAGACCTTAACGGATCCCTCAGGTATCGATTAGTCTTTAATCAGCAAAGGTATTTTCTGGTTTACACACATTCTCAGAAAGGAGAACTTTAAAAAATGAGTGTTTACCTATATTTGAACTATTCTGTATTAGTAATTCATTATAGTGCCATCAGTCACCTAATAATTCTTTTCTAACTCATTGTGATGATGTGAAGCTAGTAATAAAAACTTGCTCCCTGCCAACAGTACTCAGAAAGATAATTATTCCTCTCTTATATCTTCTTTCTGGATGGTACTCAGGTATTTGCTTCAATATTTCATGTGGGGAGAAATCCACATCTTTTTGCTTACATCTAGCCCGGAAGAGAACACACAACAACTGGGTATGTGAAGGCCTTTTTGAGAAAGCCCCTTTCCTATACTTGAATAAGGATCACACTGGAGTGCTAAGATGCTCTGTTATTTGCAGCTACAAAATAAATTGGGCAAAAAATGCTTTGCCCCATTGTTTTTAGTACTATGTCATACATTCATGGAGACATATACAATTCTGCTATACTTCTCAAATTGCACAATCAAGACTAGTAGCAACTAGCAACAAAGCAAACAGGTCATATACCATTATTTAAACACTTTGCCAGGTACGATTCAGGCTTACATTATCCAAAGGAAAATCGACTACATTTTGCACAACCACCCCGTTTTTAGGTTCTGTCAATAATTCAAGCCTATCTAATTCCAAACCGTACTCTCTGTTTATTCTGCAAACATAATAACACTGCTTTCATAAATAGATATTTATGTTTCATTTATGTTTAATTTGAAGAGGTTTTAAAAATATTTTCCAGGTAATCTCCAGGCCCTAGCTTACTCATATACAGAGTAATACTCCAGCTGATCATGTAGAAGTCATGTAACTTAGGATGTTTGCAATTCTACCAAAATTTTAAAACATTACATTGTACTTAACAGTTTCTATGTTCCATGTGACAACAAAAGCAGTTTAAGGTTACAGATCTGTCTTACTTGGAAAGTATTTTGAATGATGCAGTGTTGCATACATATGTATCAAGTCTGTTTTGATAAGGAATAGGAAGTGTGGAAATACAGGTGAATGCCTTCCGTTGTGTCTGCTACTATATTTTCCTCACTTTCTATGCAACATCTCAAAAATGTGTGGGTATAAGACTCTATTCACAAGGCTGTATTTTGACAGAGCTCACACACAAAGCAGCATAAAGCTAGAAAACTCATCTAGGTTGTGCTTCATCTGAGACTTCAGCTCATCTATATGCTAATTCAAACTGGATGCAAGTTGGATACTTCCGAAGACTGTGCTCCTAATATCCTTTTAATACATAATTTAATATTATGATATGGGGACAGGCAGTAAAAGTTGGCGTGTTGTGTTGTTCTGTAAATCTGTTGATTGCCTCTTTCAGGGCTACTGCATCAAGTATTGGCTTTTCAGCTGAAAGGACAGCAAGGTCTGTCAGTCTGTTCTGGCTCATTGTGCAACTTAGCCACACAAGCAACACTGAAGAGCATTAAATAACACTTTGCAGATGCTAATACAGAATAATAAATGACATGGTACAAAGTTATAAGGAAGTGTCTATTTTTATACTGGCAACTGAACCACTTATCACTGAAATGCCATTATTTGCATGTGAAACTTACTCTAACACTTGTTATAACTATTGACTTCCAGATCCCTATGGCATAGGAAAAGGAAAAAAACCCCACAAAATTTGTGAACTGAACTCTATTATCATTAGAAATGAGTCCAAACCCTGGAATTATTTTACTCCACATGAAAAAAAAAAAGAAGAAAAAATAATAAAAAAAGAAGCTCTTCATTTTTAAATTCACTTCATGATAGACAGTTGATATAAAAATGCTCTTTAGGGCAGTGTTTTGACATGCAAACATCCCAACAAGCACGTTGTACATAAATACTGTATTTGTAAGTTATATAGAGTAGATGCCCTCTGTCTATTTTACCTATATGCAACAAAATGTGGTTAATAAATGCTTGATCTATATTGGTGTGGTGACACACGATAGGAAAAGGAGTCAGAATTGGTTCATCCGGACAGCAGGCTGTTCTGAGTGACATACAGTTCACACAGGCTGAAATCTTGGGAGCCATACGCATGAAGCCAGGCATAAAATGCTCACAAGGGGCATTCTTGTAAGAAGTACAAAATTAAACCAAGAATAATGGAAAGGAGAGAAATCATTTTATATCATCCAGGGCCCAAACTGCTTTAAAAATAAAAATATAAACTATCCTTATGAATGTTGTGGTTTAACCCCAACCAGCAGCTAGGACCACACAGCTGCTTGCACAGTTCTCCCCAGAAGGATAGAGAAAACAGGGAGAAAAGGAGGGGAAACGAAAAGAAAAAAATCCAGACTCATGGGTTCAAATAAAGACAGTTTAATAGAACAGTAACAGAAAAAGGAAAATAACAATAATAAATGGTAAAAGAATATACAAGATAAAGTAATACAACACAAGTAACTCTCACCACCTGGTGAATTGGTTGCCCAGCCTGTCCTGAGCAGTGATCGTGGATTCCCAACCCCCGGGCAACCCCCATTTATAGACCAAGCATGACGTCTATGGTACGGAATATTCCATCGGCCATTCCATTGTTCTGCCTGTGTGCCTTCTCAGCTTCTATTGGAAGCTGAAAAAAAGTCCTTGAGCAGTATAAACATCACTTAGCAATAACTAAAACACTACACGTTATTGACATCCCTTTCATACCAAATCTGAAACACAGCAACCATTAGAAAGAAAATTTACTCTATCCCAGCCGGAACTAGGACAATGAATTAATTACTATGCTCAAATTCTTTTCATAGGATGTCAATCTGCATTTAAATGGTTCAAAGATAGAAAAAAGCACAATCATTTGTATGAACTTATTTAGTTTTCATCAGTTTCTGATAGCATAAAATCTCAAGTTTAACGTGTATATCATAATAGTTTGTCATAAGTGAAATCAAGTTTGAAATCCCTACATAATAAAAAGTGCAATAACTCATTAAAAGGTGATAGACAAAGGAATTTATACATATTTTGACTCTTCTACTATCTAACAATCTATATCTATTGTATATCTCAGTAAGCTAAACTCAGTTAAGCTATAATAAACAATGATATTACTATAACCTTTTTCTTTCTCCAGCAACAATAGAGTAATGTATATAGCACGTTGAAGGATCAGACCCCTTTTTGCACATAGCCTTAAATAACCCGAGCAAACCCAAAACTGTCAAAACTCTCAGCTGCCATTCCCATTGCATGGAGCCAATACTGGTGGGTACCACAACACCATCAATTAATAAACATCTAAGTGGTAAGCCAACATCACTGCATCTGTATTTACATCCTCAATGCTTGACAAAGAATCATGTACAGAACTTAAACTGATGCTAATTACAAATCAAAAGTTCGTGCAAGTATGATGAAATCAAAGAAGAGGTTTCGAGTTACTGTAAAACTCTGCATGGATTTCTGTATCCAAGGAAATAGGTGGTTTGAAGTTGGTGAGTTAGTCTCTTGGTTGCCTAAATCCTAAAGGGGTGGTAGAAATGTTTGAGCAAAACTCTTCAAAAGCACAGAAAGTTATTACACAAGTCAGAAGGCCAGGACATAATACCTGCAGTAGTTACGAGATGTAATCAATATTTTGTAATTTTTGTTGCTATTTCACATGCTACCTCTCCTGTCAGAATATGGCTTAAGGCACATTTTGGTTGCTTTAGAGAACCAGACTGATACAGTTAGAACTTTCCTAAGAGGATCAATCAGTACCACTCATCCCTAGTAACTATCTGCTGCCAATTGCTAATGTTAACATACAAGTCTTCTCATCAAAGCAAAAGTATCAAAAGAATATTCAGGCTCAAGTATGACAATGAGAAAAAAAGTCAATTTGTTCTTCCACCAAGTGGGGATAGCATGCAGGCTAAACAAAGCAAATGCTATTTTTTTTTGAGCTAAGGATAAAAATTAGCAGGCCTCAAATATGCCTATCTGGTAGGGAGCTTTACTAGACTGGAATCGGCATAGTTCAGTATAAGCCTGAAGCTGGCTACTAGTACCACCAAGTTAAATCACTGCTGCAAAACACAGCACACATGAGAACTACCCATGAGGAATTTCAATGAGTACTGCAATTAGCCCAAAAAGTCTGAACACAGTCTGAATCACAGACATTGACTAATTGGCAATATGCAAAATGTAGTGGTTACTGGCTGATGAGCACTATATAATCAATTTAAATACTATGTTAGCAGAAAAAAAAAAAAAAGAGTTAAAGAGTTTTCACATAGTAGTTATTTCCTTCTCATGGCAATTTCTGTGAGCTTCACTTTGTAAGTGTGAACCTGAGAGATAAATTCTTGAAAATTCCCATGAAGGTTAAAATCCATATTCTACTACAAACCAAAAAATAGTCAATATCAAAGGCTAGGTATACTGACTGAATTATACATAAAGAAAGAAAAGTCAAATGTTGTCTTCAATGCATAGGCCAAACTTTCAGGCCGATATAAACTCATACAGCAAAAGTTTTTAGTACAGAGAAAGGCAGATATTCTAATAACTCTTTAAAATAATTTTACCATAGGCATTTGTAGCCAATCCATCTAATGCAACAAATTTCAAGACAATCATTCAACTACATTATTGCTCATTGCTTGCTTACAGCAGAATGCACTTCAGATTATGGAATAGTTAGGGTTAAAGGAATAAGACAATTCACAAAGTTAATTGGGAGAAAGAAAGAGATATTCTGGAACACTTCCCTGCATATATAAAAATCCTTCCAAATTGTGGTGAATGTCCTGCTATAGGATCAATCTCTCCCCTTCTTATTTTCCTTTTGACAGGTCTATCAAACTAGTAGAGGTGCAGTGAGACATTGCGGGTTCAAGTGTCAAAAGGACACTCATGTTATGTGGTTGACTACCTCATCACCCAGAGCAGGCAGTACTCTTCCGGGAGAGCTGACATCCCAACAAAAATACTAGCAGGGAAGAAAAAACAAGTTCACCCAAGTAAAAGCAGTGACTGATTAGATATGCAGATTAAAGGATTTAAAAGACAAGGGAGAAACAACTGCCACTAAACCCCTGTGAATATTTCACCCCATAATGAAGAGACAAGCACGTACTGCAGTGTTTTTGGAACTTCACCTGTTATTTGCAGAGTGGATCTGAGATACCTTCTTCTCTCCGTCTCCGACTCCTCCCCCCCCATTTCCATTACCCAGCAATCCCAAACCTGCAAAGCACAGAGATTCATGCCTTCATCATTTCTGAGACAAGCTGCTAAACTACAAAGAGATGTTGGCTTCATTTGGCCCGAGATACAGTGACTACGAAGCAGCGGAAGAAAGCACAACACACTGGTCTCTGTTGCAGGGATTTCCTGTATGATACGGGATACAACATGACAGCCATGCCTACACATGGAAGCTCAGTTAATTGGCCCACGTTAATATACTGCTTTGAACTGTTTTCTAGAAGATATCTTTTCAAATTCATTGCCCCTCACCCCAGAAAATTAGCAGTAGTATATTCAGAAAACACGCAATCAATGTGTTTATACTCCCACCTGGGTATTTTCTTCTGGAAGACAAACTTTTCAGGATGGAGGAGAGGGACTGTCCTGAAGCAGAAACAACAGAATTATTCAGTTCCACATTTACTGTAGAGATATTATAGCAATTGGTGTACTCAAAAATTGTTAACATTAGAGAAACGCTAAGGATATCAATGAAGTCAGAATAATCAAATAATGAAATAAATCCTGGCTAATGGATACAAATTTACCAAATCGAAAAGCCCACAGAAGTTGCTATCAAAAATCTGATATATACCCATAGTTATAAAGTAATGATCCTGTGATATTTCCTAGTCAAAGCAGAAGAAAGGGAAAATAATAAGATTCCACTGTCTCCATTACCCAGATATGTTTATGAAGACACAGTTCAAACAGTGCAAGCACTGTTCAAAGTTAGTCAAACAAATACCTGCATCTTGGAGGAAAATTCAAGAGTCAAACAGAATGCAGTAATACTAAAGCACAGACTATAAATAGAAGGATACTAACAAAAACTATAAGGACTTCCCATGGCAGAGAGCAATTTTTTCTCTAAGCCCTTCTCATATCAAAGTTAAATTCAACTCTACATTTGAGAAGAAGATGACAGAGTTAGCAAAAGCAGATGCACTGCATCTTCACAGGAATCTTGCAGAGCGGGCAACGTGAAGCTAGTAGACACATTAAAATGAAGAATAGATTTCAGCTTCAAGGGAAAGAGAATCACTCTCAGATTTACAATAACACTGTCATACAACATCATGTTTAAAGAAGACAACATAAAAGGAATCAAAATACATTTCTTGAAGTATAATGGGCTTTATTTCTTTAGCCTTGGATGTGGAAAAAAATGGAAATATAAGAGGCAAATGACATGAAGCTTTCAGTAGCTTGGGGAAGGTGGTCCACCAGTTTTAAAAACTTTTCTCTGGCTGAGAATATTTAAGCTATGCATTTATCAAAGTAACTCTGAACATAGCTCAGAGTCCATGGAGTTTGCTTCAAACAGAATAGACACTTTTAAGCTGCCAGTGGACCGTGTTGCTTATCTACACGCAGACTCACTACAAAGCCCAAGAGAGCACTGCTGTTACCTCCTACCTGAGTGCAGCTGATTAAGCATGTCCTTGACAGAAATTGTCTGTGTAAGTGACTTTTAGCTTCCAGGAACTTAGCCAAACTAAGAAGTCATCCTACAGGAAACAGTGTAGGACAAAGAAATTATAGTTCTTTGAATTTTCTTCAAATCTAACTCTTCAAGAGAGGTTTGGCAACTCCAGGGAATAAAAACATCAAGTCAACTGATTGTACATTCCAGCACTCCTCATCTACACTGCCCTTCTCATCTTCTTTCTTCTGGAGTCACAGGTTGAGATATAACCACACCAGAAAGATAGGAAGCATCCACTGGCGTGCGTGGTTTATTCTTTTCTTTCCTTTTTAGCAAGTGCATTGCAAGGTAGGCTGTGACATACTTTAGGAGAAACAAGATCAAGGACTATTATAGTAAGATGTGAAGTGACTACAGGCACACAGAATCTTCTGTGACTATTGTAACAATGTCGTGAGTGCTGTCTGTGTCTAAATGGCTCAGGTTAAGAGCTATATTCAGAGGTTTTTGTTATTATTGTGTTTTGTCCTGGATCACACTAGGAAGATGCCTATTTTAGGCACATGATACTTAATTCAACCTGGTTTAAAGTGGTTATTTTGAATGCACTTTTCCCCCCACTTGCTTTTTAATAATAAGCTGCTTCCTCCTCGCCATCCATGCCCACATCCAAGGGATATGAAAAGTGGTTCTCCCAATTACCTTGGTATGAATAGCTACTTTGAACACCCCAAGACAGCAGACTAGTCAAAAGACGTATTTTGACCACCACCCTGCACGTGACCATAGGCTGAAAAGTCTTTCAATTTGTGGAGCCAAACAGCCAATGTACAAGAGATAAAACTCAAAATTGAACAAATTAGCAAGAAACATGTCAAAACACTAAAGTGAACATTTTAATTAAAAAGCTAAACTGCTGATTGACTTGATCTGATCTTGAATTTTTAGCTTGCCAGTTCATTTAATAGGGTCATTTTAAAATACTCTTACATCGCTATTTGGGTTAGAAAACTGATTTCTCAACTCATTGAGGTATCTGATATATCAAAGCTAATGTAGGCCCAGCTTTGTTGCGAACCTATGTCAGAATGCACAAGGCTATTCGGGGAACTGAGATTTTGTTAGCTGTTGTTTTAATCCAAATTGCACTCACCAAATTTCAGCCATTTCGGTGGTGACTGCTTTGGTCTTATTGTCGCAGTTCTATGTAGCAGATGTACTGCAATTATCCCTCATGCTTAATGTGTGTTCCTTTATGTCCCAAGTGTTATTTTAATTTAATGGAACAATTTTTAAAAAATCGTCTTTAAGTTTATGTGTTGATTTGAAAAGCCTACTTTTTTTCTTTTTTTTTTTTTTTTAAATCAGACACGAAATAGAGGCCAAGGACAGACTCGATACGGATAATGGAGGTTTCACATACAAATCTGACTAAAAAGAGTTTTACTTACTGTTGTGGGATTTTTAGTTTTTGTTTTTTTTTTTTTTTCCTTAGTCTGCCCATGTCACGTCCAGTTAATTTCTTTAAACTTAATCTTGAGAAATTATTTGTGTGGAAGTGAATAAACACTGCCTAGCTATGAAGGGATTAAAGCTTTCACTGATACTTTCCAATTAAAATACTGCAGAACCTACACCAAATGCAGTAAAAATCAGATAAGTACACTAGTAGAAATGGGCAGTACACCAGTCTAGCTGTTCTTCGGTAAAGCATCATTTGAATTCAGTTATACAGTCTTGAACAGTAAAGTCTTGTTTATCCCTGATATTACAGAAATCAGATTGAACTGTATTCTGAAACAGAAAACCAAGTGATACACAGACTGTTTTAATTATGAACAAAATTTGTAATGCTAAGGAATTGTAATCTGATAAGGTTATGGGCTTTTTCTGCACTGGAAAAGAAAAAACAAGAAATGTAGTAATTTCTTGTCTTTGAGGTAATTTGTCAAATACATTAGATAAAAACAATGTTTTCTTTATCACCTCTTGTTTTGGGTTTACTGGAGTTTTATTATATTAAAATCTTTTGAGTGATACAGATTGGAGATAAATACACATAATGGAATAGTGTTAACATATTATCTCAAGAACAAATAAGCATTTATTTTCGTTACAATTATAATAAAACTATGCAGTACCAGAAAACATATTATATAATATATTTGTTCCCTGGGCTTTTCTTTTAAAAAGGGGGGACGGGGAGAGATAAACACTCAACCAACCAAAACCCCCGTTCTTTGTTTTGCAACCAAATAAAGAAAAAAAATATTGAGCTACGTGTTCGGTTGTTAAAATTAACAAAGTACACTTACCAGCCGAGGACCTAAACTATCCTTAAAAAAGCCCAACAAAAGAAACAACAAAATCAAACTTCTGGGTAGCAAATGCATATATCCATAATAATAGACTAACCACGGTGTGTCCTCTGGTTTATTCTGAAAAAAGCTGATAGGTGTTAATGGCCACTATCAAGGAAATCTTTGCTCTCTCTATATTATTAGAGACCAAGTTCAACTCAATTAGGTGTGCTAAGACCTCCTTTCAAAACCAGAGAAAGAATGACGTCTCCTTACAGCACAGAGAGACTAAAACAACAGAGCAGGCTAATTTTTTTCTCCCTTTGGTACTCTGTATCCATGTTAAACTGTCCATGGTATGCCTTCAGATTCAATTTTTTTTTTTTCTTCTTACAATCACACCTCCTCTGTTGAAAAAAACTTGCTGCTCATTTAAGTGACTGTAGACTGAATTCAGGATCTGTTTCTGTTTCAAGAAGTGCTTTAGCTGCTTTCATCTTGCTATGCAACCGTTTTGCAGAGTGGCTACAGCTGTAGCATTACTATGAGTAACAAGGAACAAAGACAGGAACCCCCCATTCCCTGTCTCTGCCCTTTTTCCTCTCTTTTTGAAGCTTATGTCAGCTACTGCTGTCTCCCAAGCATCATACAAAAACGCTAGCAAAACACCATAGGCACAAGGGTAATTAGGGCTTGATTTACATCAAATGAAATAGTATTCATAAGGAAAAGCATTTAAGCATAGATGAAACTTACAGACCATATAAAGTGCAAAAATCACCTGCCTAGAGGTATCTTCGTGTCAGAAAACAAGCAGATAATGGGGGGGAAAAAAGCTATCAAAGATAGCTTTAAGAAAGATAAACAGAGAAGTTAGCAGAGAAGCAGACCTGAAGCCATGAGCCTGGAAATCTCCTGCAATTGCTTCCCTGAGTGTTAAGGGAAAAACAAACATAACTCTGCAAGACCCCAAAAACTGGTGAAGACTCAGACTGTAACTGACAATTTCCCTGCAAAGTAATAGCCAAATCTAATCAGTAGCAGCGCTTTGCACTTCTCAGCCTCCTGTCACCAAAGCATCTCCAAACAAGTCACTAATAATAACTCCGAACCATAGCTCACACTCCTGTGAAACAGTGGCAATATCTATTTTTCCCCCCATTTTACAGATAAGGGAAACAGTGCATGAACAGACTGAAGTCAATTCAAAGGACTTGCAAACAGGCTTTATGTTAGCCATGTATTTAACCTCTTTAATGATAAGAGGTCTTTGTCAGACAAGGAGACTCTAGTTCTGTTTTTCATATTTCTGTTTTTATATTATCATGTGCTTACTGCAAACAAAATTATAAAAAAACCCTGCTTCATTGATTCATATCGCAGAGGTAATTCTTAGCCAAGTGAATAGTTTCTCTCAACACAGATTTAAAAAATAGGGCTCCTCCTTGGCAAGGCATCCTCAACTAAGTTTCAGTAAAGCAGAAACCCAATGTCCTGAAGAAAGTTGTTTTCTGATTTATAAGACCAATCATTAAGGCATATCTGAGTTTGCAGACAGAAAAAGAATATACACTTTTACCCTTTATTTGCTTGGTCAAGATCAGAATTTTAAAAAATCTGAAGGGTTTACATAATCAAATATCAATACACATAAATCAAAGACCGTGTGCAGTCATCTGCATGTGAATTTCTGCGTTTGTTTAGTTAGCATGGAGCTACTCTGCTACTGCATTCCAGAAAGCAGTTATATTTTCATGGAAAATTTAGTGCTTCTTCAATGCAGTTGACTGCTGGAATTACACATATGAAAGTGGCATGCTTGTCACCACGGTGTAAAACAAAACATGCAGCTTCCTACCTTCCCAGTGCTTGATACTCGATACCTAATTTAAGCCTTAATATTCCAGTTCATAGTCAGAATGTCTATTAGAGTAATTGTGCAGCAAATCATTGAGAAAAAAGTTTCTTCTTCCATGTGCATATTCTTTGCCACCAGAGGTCAACAATTAGTATACAGATCTATTATTAATTTTAATTAATTTCTAGAAATAATATTTGTGAATATGAGTATTCACAATTTATGAGCTGAAATTTAAAATCTGTGAAGTAGCCCATTTGACATACATCCTAAATTACACAGTATATTTCTAGCTCATAAGTGGAAGAGCATGTGACTTAGAATAGATTGTGTGAAATGCCATATATACTAATCTGAAATTCACTCTCTATTAATATTCCATAATTATTTAAAACTTGCTGCCAGCAAAATCATGGAACATATGCAAAAAGCAAAAACAAAGAAGGCGGTAGCAGTTTCAAAGCAAAACCTTTTGAAATTCAGATCATTATTTGTGGAGAGAGAAAAAAAAATAAAATTCACAGTATTCAACCGCCCTATCGATGTAGACAAGGAAAAAGTTCAGAAGGATGATGACTTCTACTATGCGAGACACATGCAATAGCTTCAGAGTTGACACATATTGAGTCAGAATTAGAAGTTCATCATTCCTGGTCTCTTTCCTAACATCATAAAATTGCTTGTCCTTCCTACTACATGCACACAGAACACAGATATGCAATTATTGCTAATTGGTTTTGGTTTTCCATGCATAGTTAATGCAACCTTATTTATACAGGGCAATCAACTCCCTTCAGGTATGCCTTACTTTTCAGTAGCATTTATATTACCTATCATTAGTTTTAAATCTATAAAATGCATTGCAAATATCCTGGGACGACGTAAGAGTCAGCCTATCTGATGAAAAGCAAAAAAAAAAAAAAAAAA
>VYXH01006286.1:17645-122693 GCA_013397275.1 Burhinus bistriatus | reverse complement strand
AAATACTTAAAGGGAGGGTACCGGGAGGATGGCACCAGGCTTTTTGCAGTGATGCCCAGTGACAGGACAAGAGGTAATGGGCACTAACTTTATCATAGGAAGTTCCATCTGAACATGAGGAGGAACCTCTTTCCTTTGAGGGTGGCAGAGCACTGGAACAGGCTGCCCAGAGAGGTGGTGGAGTCTCCGACTCTGGAGACATTCAAAACCCTTCTGGACGCCATCCTGTGCAACCTGCTTTAGGTGACCCTGCTGTGGCAGGGGGGTTGGACTAGATGATCTCTAGAGGTCCCTTCCAATCCCTGTGGTTCTGCAATTCTGTGATCGCACCAAAAAAATGTGTTTTTTTTCTCTAAGTTTCCTTTCATTTTCCTAAATATCATTGATATTTTAAACACATGCATACTTATAATACTTCAGGATAGCATGTACACATAAAGTGAATAAATTTTAATTTCAGGTTTACACAAGTTCAGTCTGATCTCTTGCTTAAGTTCCTACATTATTAAAATATACTTACAGAGAATTTCAGGCCTTCTGATTACATCATCATTGATCATCACCTTTCTAGTTAATGAAAACAATCTGTGATAGCTCTGTGTAAGAATATGAAAGCATGGCACCATCAAGCAAAAGATTTAACCTTGTCTCCTTTCTCCGAGAGCACCAGCAGATGTACTCATTAAAAAGTGTAAGAGGACAAATGTAAAGTGATACATGCCACACTGTATCATTTAACCACTTGCAATAAGCAATCACCATGCTTAATAATCTTGATGCACCTTTTCCCTATTAATTCCCTTTTAATTTCATTTATATTTTTGAGATTTGAGACACTCTAAGCACATGAAACACATCTAATGTGGAAAAAAAATACTCTTTTTACTTTACTTTTTATCCTACAAATTTATTTGGGTGTGTGCTGGTTCTTGCATTTGAATAAACGCTGATTGTTCCTTACGCAAATGCTCTGTAACCTTCATGATTTTGCAGACCAGCATCACATCTCCCTTTTTACTCATCTGTTTTGTTCAGGTTACTCCATTTAATCTTAACTTAATCTTTACTTATCCTATACTTCCAATTATCTACCTTACCCTTCTCTTTGCCTTTTGCAGTTCCATTGTCTCTCTATCCTTGAGTGACCCTGGGAGATGGGATAATCAGAATTACATTTTATATTCAAGATGTTGATGCATTATGGGCTTATACAGGGAAAGAAGGATCTTTTTTTTCAGTGTACATAGAAAGTTGCACGGTGGACCCAATTTTCTTCTCACAAGATTATATTTTTACATCAGAATAAAAGAGAGGAAATTAAATACTTGGTAACTATAAGAGTAAGTTCTTACCTAGTTTTTATCAAATCTTGGGGTTTTAAAAGCAGAATTTCTCATGAAATAGAGCTGAGGAAAGGAAGTTAATGGGAAATACAAAAACCAGTCTGGTCCTTTTACTCACAAACGAAATCTCTATCATAAACAAAGTAACAGTCGCTGACCTGAATGCACCTACAAAAAAAAACAGGGATTGTCTCAAGAAATTTCTCCATGGAGTCCATGGTAAAAAAGAATAGCAACATTCAGAAAAAAAATAGTTTTTTAGCTAAGGGTATGTAAATTAAAGAGCATAAAATGCATTAGATGAATAGAACTGACCTACAGTTGCTGCAAATCCAACTTGTGTCAACCTCCAGTGAATTTTTACCAAGCCCATATCTTTCAGATGTTTCTGTTTTCTCTAGAAGTGCATATATAACTATATAATATTCATAAATATAATAAATATAAATGTATAACATTTATATTAGATATTGATATAATAAATTGATATATAATGCATTACATATATAATTATTATATTATTTTTGCATAATATTTATTCTATATTTACATAATATCTTCATGTATATGCACAACATGTTCTTCTGCACTCTTGGCCCAAGTAGTAAAGTCTCCTGTAATGCTTTGCTCATAAATTATGTGAAATGTAGCCATAAAATTACTCTAATAATCAATAAACACATTTAACTCTCCAGTGTTGACTGTACAGTGGCAGCTCCACTTCTTTCCAGCTGGTGGAAATCTCAGCTGGCAATATCCTTCCTGATTCAGTGTGTGCCTTCTCTTCAGGTACGTGGTACCACGATTGGTGCTGTCATTTGAGTTTGCTGTGCTTAGTGCAGGAGGGAAATGAGATTAAGAAAGATTTCTCAGAGGGTTGTAATGTTGTGCTAGGGATGGATTTCACTGTTCCCAAGGAAAAAGTAGCCCAGCAATCAGAGATGAGTCAAAAGAAATTAGCTTGACTAGAAGGTTCCAGGATGAATTTCATTAATTGATTAAACATTAATTAACACATTAATTGCAAGTTTTCATTATTTTTGTTCATGTTTGTTTATTTGTTATATTATGGGTTTTATGCAGAAATTGATCTCTATTGATTTGATAAACTCAGGATACATTTTTTGAGGATTTCCATCCAGTACTTTCAAAAGGAAGGAAAGTATGCTTAATGGTGCTGCTGTTTGTGAGTACAGCTATGACATTTACTGTGAAAACAATTGTTATATATGTTACTGTGGCAGATGCACCTGCCCTGACAAAGACCTAAAAAAGACCCAACAAAAGCCTGTGAAAACTTCCCGCCACAACTCTTGTCACACCCTCATGGTGGTAATCAGCATGTACGCATTTCAGTCAAAGGGTGAGGAAGTTGTGGCGCTCAGCCAATTAGAGGTGGCATGACCATATAAGACCACAGATCAGATTTGATTAGGGTATAATCGGAGCCCATTGGAGGGCAAAAATTTGATTTGCCTTCCTCGGAAGCAGCAGGTCTGCAGTTGGGGACTCTCCCCATGGTCTGGGACGCCACCTGCGGTTCATCTCCTGTACAGGTTGAAAGCCCTCATATAGGTGAGAGATTGTGCACATTTTTGAATCATTGTTTCTAAAGGGTAAGAATTCCTAAGTCAGTCATACAGCGTTAATTTCTCATATATTCTGAACCTGTGGTTTACTAAAGTTGTTGGAATGTTAAACGATTTTGATATACCTCATTTCCAGTTTGTTCTCTGCTAAACAATTTTTGGTTAGAATAAACATTATCTTGAGTTTATCACCTGTCTAAGTTTGATTTTGTGAACCTCTGAGACAGTTGTATGCTATAAAACGATGCTAAACACCATGTTGTCTAGCAAGTTTCATTTCTGAAGTACTTTATCTTCAACATGTCATTGTAAATAAATAACCAACCCTGCCAGAATCAACTGATAACATTGGTCAGAAGGCTGGCAGTTTGGTTTCAAATCAGATTCTGAGGTTTTCAGTTTGATGCTGAAAGATTTTAATTGTTTTTAGAGATATTGATTGAGTGTTTGTTTCCTTGGTTAAACAAACAAACAAACAAAAAACAACAACAACAACAAAAAACAGAAACGTTAACATAGTAATTTCTTTTGGAAAAGTTTTTTTAATTTGTTTTCATGTTTTCCTCCCCCTCTTACTCTGCCCTGTCAGTTACATTCAGAAATTTGCCAAGCCCTCCTAATCAAATCTCTGTGAAAATCTAGGCTAAGAAAATGACTTAGAAATTAATGGAATGTACCAGAAGGCAACTGAATATTCATAACAACTTTTACATTTACTTTCTTTTATATATGTACTATTTTTCTCCTTACCCTTCTGTTTTCCCTCTGATAAGGAATTACACACTGCTGCCACTCTATCTGCAAGCTCAGGAGACAAGTAGCGATAGACCAGTGACAGCCTGAAAGTATGAACCCTAGTAATACTCAGCTGTGACCTTTATGTCCTGGAAAAGGGAGAATTGCACCTTTCCAGTGGGACCCAGCATAGTCATTGTGAATGCTGTTCTCCCTGAGTCCTCCCACACCACAGGGAGAAGCTATAATGGGGTACAGGTTAAGGTAGTGAATTATTTTATGAGGGCCATGGAATTTATCTTAAGGTAGCAGGGAAAAAGATTTGCCAGGGAGAGATACAAAAATATGTAAGTAAGTAATAATGAAAGCCACTGCTTAAATAGCTTCCTCCATGCACACACCCCCTTGTAAAATATGTGGTATTTGTGAACACAGGGGAGCTACGCTTTTAAAAGTTATAGGCAGATGTTTTCAGGTGGCCTGAAAAATTTATTTATGGCTTTGTTCCTGATAACTAAGAGCCAAAGTCTTTCTTAAGTCTGCACAGATCATTAGGTAACATGGCTGAAGCATGCCAGGGTCTGAAGCCAAGGGCACAGAAGGGGACGATATTTGTACTTGAGGTCATTGGAGATTTTGTTTCCTTACCCCAATAGCTCAGCAGTCACAGACTTAGGGCAGCCTTTACAATAAACACAGCAGGAGGCTCAGACTCACCACTGTGGATTGATGTCTGCCTTCACAGTGTCTTTAAATATCATGGCTGTATCAGACTCTGAAGGTTTCAGTCTTACTGTCAGCTGTTCAGTGTTTGAGATATTATTGAAGATTTTCTAGAGCAAGTGCAAAGTTACAGTGGAATTTTAAAATCTTTTTAGCAACGTTTTTATGCACGTGTGTATTGGATGTCCACGTCCAGGTTTTGGCAGTGGGGAGGCTGCAGTGGTCTCTCTGAGGAGAGGCCAGGGCCTGCCCCATGCTAGACATAGCTGGTTCCAGCCAGCTCCAGCAGATCCTCTGCAGGACAGAGCTGAGCCCATCGGTCAAGCTGGTGGTGCCTCTATGATAACACATTTAAGAAAGGGCCAAAACATTAAAGAGCAGAAAGGAAAAGAAGTGGGAGACAGAACAGTGAAAACACCAAGGTCAGAGAAGAGGGAGGGAGAGGAAGTGCTCCAAGTGCTGGAGCAGAGATTCCCCTGAAGCCTAGGAGAGCCCATGGTGGAGCAGGTGTTTCCCTGCAGACAATGGAGAAGTCCGTGGTGGACCAGGTATTCACTCTGAAACCTGTAGGACCCCATGGCAGCGGAGGTGGATATTTCCTGACAGGAACTGTGGCTGGTGGAGAGCTCACTCCTGAGCAGGTTTATCCTGAAGCACTGCAGCCCATGGGAAGGACTCACACTGGAGCAGGGAGAAATGTGAAGGAGAAAGAGCAGCAGAGAAGAACAGTTATGAACTGAGCACATCCCCATCCCCTCTGTGCCGCTCAGGGTGTGGAGCAGGATGCAGATGAGTTGGGAGCGAAAGAGTGATGTTGTGCCCTAGAAAAATGTGAGGGCAGGGGTACGGTGGTGTTTTAATTTGTCTAGTTTTCACCATGCAGTTCTATTTTAATTGACAATGAATTAAATTATATTTCCCCAAGCCAAGGTTGTTTTACCAGGGATGGTAATTGTTACTAATCTCTCTGTCTTTATCTTGACCCATGAACTTTTTTGTCTTAGTTTCTCCCCTTGTTCTCTTAAGGAGGAGACATGAGAGAGAGAGAGAGCAGCTGGGTGGTCATTTGGTAGCTGGCCCACCTTGTAAGCAAGGCTTAAAAAAACTCTGACAAATACAGCTTATATGTATCAAGGAAAGCTAAATGCTTGTTGTGAAATTTTCATCCTTCACATAATGGTTCCACATTTGCAAAACTCCAGGGAGGAGTGGAAACACATTTTTACAAGAAATGATCTGTAGACTGTTGAAGTTCAAAGTTATTAATTATTGGCAGATGGCCAAGAATTGGCGGCATGGTCCTCTAATCTGTTGGGGATTCAGATGGGAGTAGTCCAGTGGTAGGTGTCCCTGCCCATGGTGGAGGGGTTGGAACTAGAAGTTCCTTCCAACCGAAACCATTCTATGATTCTATGATTTTTTACCCTGACCTTAGTACTCAGTGTCTTTAATTCTGACTTTGATTTTTTTTCAGATTAGTGTTTGAGTATCTTCAATATTGTGATAAATAAACTCTTTATAGGTATGATATGTGTCACATTACTGAAGGCCAAGAAACTAATAATATTTTTAAAAATACTATTTCATTCCAAAACTTCTATCACTCTACATTAGTGAGAACTAGTAATACGAATATCTAAACAATGACAAGTCAAAACTCAATAATAGAAATTGTTTTCACTGTCCTTTGAGTTTATTGAAACCTTCCCATTATGCCTTTCTCTCTGTCTTTTACTACAAAGTAAGGAAGTCAGAACTTTAGGAATATCCCTGAGCTTCTACAAATATGTTATTTGCAATTAATAGCTCCCATTTCAGTCCCCAGTATTTTTTCCCTATGCCATGAATCTGAAAACAGACAATGGAAAACAGTTGATCATGTAGAACTACAAAAGACTTTCTGTACGTAGAAAGGAACATTTGCTGTAGAGCAACATTTTGATTCTGTATGATATGTACCAACCCAATATTCCCTGGTAATCTCTAAGTCTGGCTTCCTCACACTTGATTATTTTCCCTGTTGTTGTGAATGGAGTTTTGTCATTACTTTTAAATTTCGCTAAATATGTATAGCACAGTGGAAGTTTATGGAACGCTCAAGTTAAAAAAAAGTGTTGAGTGACTATATCCTGTTTTGTATTAACTATTTCAGTAAGAAAGATGTAGACATGTATGTGTGTATTTATATAATACATTGTCCTGGTTTGAGATAGAACAAAACCAATTTTCTTTTCAGTAATTTTACTTTTCAGTTAAGTCTCTTTAACTGGCTGCATTCTCTGAGATTAACTGTGTTTTTCAGACAGTGTCTGCTTCTAGCAGTGATAACGCCTGATGTTTGTAGTTAATACTAAGGAACGGTATGCAGAGAAGATCTTGCTTATACTTACTCCTTGAACAACCAAGGTCAACTAACTTTCTTATGTGCCACTTTGGACAGCTGGAAGCGGAAGAGCATAGAAGGGTCTCACCTGTGGGGAGGAGTGGACAAGACAGGTGACCCAAAACTGACCAACAGGGAATTCCATCCCATCTGCCTCACGCTTAGTATGAAGATGAGGGGTCAAAACAGTCAAGTCTCTTCTTCAATGGCTGGCGTCCGAGGAGGACTCTGTCTGTTCCTCTGCCTTTGATCCCAATCCACGTGTTCCTGAATCCAGTTCTTGAATCCAATTCCCATCTGCTGCAGAGTCCATTCCCAGGGCTTACTTGTGACATGATCATTATCCTGGAAGCTCAATATTGGTTTTGTATATATTTGTATATTTTTCATTATTTTCTTATTAATATTATTATCTTTCCTCTTTATTTTTAATATTTCATTAAAGCTATTTTAGGGATTTTTTTCAACCCATAAGTCTCTCTCCCTTATTCTTTCTTCCCTTCCTCTTCTGAGAAGAAGAGAGAGCATATGTCATTTGTTTATTGGCCAGCCCAGCCTAAACCTTGACATACATCTGTATAAATGTGTGTAAAGAAAAATGTCCTGATCAGTCAGGTTTCTGTCTCCTAGATCCTTCAATATGTACTATTCTGTTCTTTGTGGAATACGCTGCTCCTATCAGTAGTTTTGATAAATTTCTATATGCAACCATTTTTATTAAAATATTTTCTTTGTGGTATACCTATCTAAATAGAAAGGATTTCGGTTTTGCTTACTATTTGTATCTTAAATATTCTAGTATTGCAAAACACAAACCAGCATGCATTAATCAGGAATAGAGTTTCTGTATTACAGTATTTTGCATTTTATTTTCAAATTTGAATATATTCCAAAGTCACTCAAAGTACCTCTTTCATTCTCCCTAATTACCTTATCTTCGTCACATTAATATGTTGCTATAGAAACCATTGTGTTATCAAAAACCAAGTTCTTTTTATTTCAGTGGTCCTCTATAGCAAAATCTGTTCGGAATGGAAGACAAATACTAGATTTGAAACAGAAAAAAAAAAGAAAGAATTGTCTTATACCTACAGAAAATAATTTCGTAAATGTCACGTTTCACTTTCAAAAGTGATTGGATTAGCCTCAGTTTGGTCTTTTGTCTCTAGCTGAAATATCTTTTAAATGAACTTTGATAAAAGTGAATTTGATTTATGTTTTGGTAATACTGGAGTAAGATGGTACTGCTGACAAAAAGAAGAAAGCAGGAAGCAGTTCAGCTATATCTCTTCTAAGTAATTTTCAAAAGATAAGATACAAGTATCTGTACAGTCTGCAAAGTGCACATTTTAATAGTTAATGTGGTTCAAATAACTGAAAAGTTTGATATTTCCCACGTGCTTGTCCCTCCACATAAACCAAATATAGCACATCTTTTAGTTAAGGAATACATTTCAGAGCCTGGTTTGAACAGTATTGGTATTAAAAAACGGGGGATAAGAGCTTATTCAGCATGCAGCCACATTTCTGTACTATGCACCTCTGCAAAATCTTATAAAATTCTATTACAAGGCTATCAAATTTAATCAGGCAGCTAGTTTTGAGCCAAAGTCTTGCACTCCCTACATCTTAAACCTGTCATATTAATACAAAACAGGCACTAGCTGTTTCCACTTTTGAAATCTTATTTTGATCACATAAATAAGTAAAGCGAAAGATTGCCTTAAGCCAGGTTGTTTTTCTTTCCTGCTGTTAAAGCAGCCATTTCCCTCCAATCTTCCTTTTCTTTACAGTTCTGCCATTACAACTACATTGAGACTTCACAAAGTTCTGGAAAGGTGCACATGACTTAGTGCTTCAATGCGGGGATACAGGTTTTTTAGGAGGAGAGGCTGGGAAGAGGAGGAGGGGAGTTGTGCTTTATGTGGAACACCTGGAATGCATGGAGGTCTGACTCCATGATGCCTCCAGGAGTCAGTCAAGAGCTTATAGGTTAAGACTAGTAGGCAGACCAACATGGATGCTATTCTTGTATCTGCTATAGACCTCCTGATCAGGAAGAAGTAGATATGCCCTTTTCAAACAACTGAAAGAAGCCTCATATTCACAGGCCCTCGTCCTAACAGGGCACTTTAACCACCCTGACATCTGCTAGATGGAAAATAAAGCAGGGCTCAGGTAATTTGGAAGATTTTTAGAGTGCATTGAAGGTAACTTCCTGGCACAGGTAACTGAAGAACCAGCAAAGAAAGGTGCTTTGCTGGACCAGATACTTATGAACAAGAAAGACCTATTCAAGGGTATGAAAGTGAGGGCAGCCTTGGCTGTGGTAACCAGGAGATGGTGGAGTTCAGGATCCTAAAAGGAAGGAGAAAGGCAAAAAGAAGGACCACAACCTGGTTTTCAGGAGAGTAGACTGCAGACTATACAGAGATCTGCTTGGAAGCACCCCATGTGAAAAGGTCCTGGAGAGAACAGTTAACTTAACCTCAGTCCCTGGGAATGTAATGGAGAAAATCCACCTGGAATGTATTTCCAAACACAAATGATGCAAGAAGGTGATCAGGAGTGGTCAGCATGGATTTATGAAGGAGAAATCATTCTTGACCAGCCTTAGTGAGGTGACTGGTTTGATAGACAAGAGGAGAGCAGTTCATGGTATATACCTTAACTTTAGCAAAGCTTTTGACATACTTTCTCATAACATCCTGATAGAGAAGCTGACAAAGTATGGTTTAGATAAATAGACAGTGAGGTGGACTGGAAACTGGCTGAACAACCAGGTCCAGAGGGTTGTGATCAGTGGTGAAGGGTTCAGCTGGAAGCCAGTCACTAGTGGTATACCCTAGGGGTCAATACTGGGGGCAAATACTGTTCAAGCTTTTCATTAATGACCTGGACGAAAGGATGGAGTGCACCCTCAGCAATTTCACAGATAATACAGAACTGAGGGAACCGGCTGGTACATCACAGTGTTGTGCTGACATACAGAGCAGCAATCTGCTCAGCAGGTTGGAGAAATAGGCAGAGAGGAATATTGTAAAGTTCTTCCAAACGCAAAGTCCAGCACATGGGGAGGAACAACCCAAGACACCAGTGTACACTGAACAGAATAATAGCCATTTGTTGGATAACCTTTGGGACAGTCCCTTTTAGCCGAAAACAGTAAAATGTTTGCCGCTAATGAAAGTGTCTTAACTGCTTCTCTCAGTTGCCCTTCTTGACTCTAAGGTAGCAAAGGTCTTTTGTGCATTGTGTGCACTGGTACAACTTAAGTCATAAAAGAAATATGGTAAAGATGTTGCCATGTCCAAAGTTGTTCATACCAAACTTAATAGATATACTAGGCAAGGATGTTAGAAGATCCCAACGGACAATGCAAACTATATAAGATGTGAGACTGACTTCATCCCATTTAGATCAGTGTTTTACTCACTGATGTCTGATTGCAATATATAAATTTAAAGCAATGCTAGAAACAAGATTTTACTTGATGATGGTTTTCTACATACTTGGTCAGGAGGAGAGGAGAAGGAACCAGCTGCAGAGTTCCACAGAGGTGGAGGAACTTATGGACTTCCTTTCTTCCTCCTTTTCACATCCTCTAAGGCTCTTACTTAGACATCTTTCCTATATGCTGTATTAGCAAGCAGGGAGAGGAAGCTAGTGACAGTAAGAGATGACAACAAAGTGAACTAAGCTTGGAGGCAGGCAGCAGAGCTGAGCTCAGAAGTGCAGCAAGTGGTTTTGGAAGCAGTTATCATTCTAATAGCTCATTTGATTGAACTTGATCAAATTACATACAGTGTATTCAGTGTATTCCTGTGCAGTATGCAGTCCTCAGTTAATTATTCAAGGAGTCCATACTAAAGCAGTCAGGCCACCAAAAGGAGAAAGCCTGTGCTGGAAAAGACAGACTATTGGTTTCAGCAGCTGTGTAAGACAAGAAGCCATCCTTTTTTCTTTTACTTCAGAAATTTTAAACGATGAGCTGCTCAAGGGTGCAGTGAGGGAAAAAATGAGCTAAGAAGAAAAGAAGGAAGAAGCAAGAAGGAAGAAAAAGATCCATGTACAGGAATAGTGAAATTGGAAAGTATGTATTATTGTCTGCTAGGCACTGAAACCTAGGAAACCTAGCAAATAAACTTATACAACAGCTGTTCCTAATCTTAGNGGGGAGTTGTGCTTTATGTGGAACACCTGGAATGCATGGAGGTCTGACTCCATGATGCCTCCAGGAGTCAGTCAAGAGCTTATAGGTTAAGACTAGTAGGCAGACCAACATGGATGCTATTCTTGTATCTGCTATAGACCTCCTGATCAGGAAGAAGTAGATATGCCCTTTTCAAACAACTGAAAGAAGCCTCATATTCACAGGCCCTCGTCCTAACAGGGCACTTTAACCACCCTGACATCTGCTAGATGGAAAATAAAGCAGGGCTCAGGTAATTTGGAAGATTTTTAGAGTGCATTGAAGGTAACTTCCTGGCACAGGTAACTGAAGAACCAGCAAAGAAAGGTGCTTTGCTGGACCAGATACTTATGAACAAGAAAGACCTATTCAAGGGTATGAAAGTGAGGGCAGCCTTGGCTGTGGTAACCAGGAGATGGTGGAGTTCAGGATCCTAAAAGGAAGGAGAAAGGCAAAAAGAAGGACCACAACCTGGTTTTCAGGAGAGTAGACTGCAGACTATACAGAGATCTGCTTGGAAGCACCCCATGTGAAAAGGTCCTGGAGAGAACAGTTAACTTAACCTCAGTCCCTGGGAATGTAATGGAGAAAATCCACCTGGAATGTATTTCCAAACACAAATGATGCAAGAAGGTGATCAGGAGTGGTCAGCATGGATTTATGAAGGAGAAATCATTCTTGACCAGCCTTAGTGAGGTGACTGGTTTGATAGACAAGAGGAGAGCAGTTCATGGTATATACCTTAACTTTAGCAAAGCTTTTGACATACTTTCTCATAACATCCTGATAGAGAAGCTGACAAAGTATGGTTTAGATAAATAGACAGTGAGGTGGACTGGAAACTGGCTGAACAACCAGGTCCAGAGGGTTGTGATCAGTGGTGAAGGGTTCAGCTGGAAGCCAGTCACTAGTGGTATACCCTAGGGGTCAATACTGGGGGCAAATACTGTTCAAGCTTTTCATTAATGACCTGGACGAAAGGATGGAGTGCACCCTCAGCAATTTCACAGATAATACAGAACTGAGGGAACCGGCTGGTACATCACAGTGTTGTGCTGACATACAGAGCAGCAATCTGCTCAGCAGGTTGGAGAAATAGGCAGAGAGGAATATTGTAAAGTTCTTCCAAACGCAAAGTCCAGCACATGGGGAGGAACAACCCAAGACACCAGTGTACACTGAACAGAATAATAGCCATTTGTTGGATAACCTTTGGGACAGTCCCTTTTAGCTGAAAACAGTAAAATATTTGCCGCTAATGAAAGTGTCTTAACTGCTTCTCTCAGTTGCCCTTCTTGACTCTAAGGTAGCAAAGGTCTTTTGTGCATTGTGTGCACTGGTACAACTTAAGTCATAAAAGAAATATGGTAAAGATGTTGCCATGTCCAAAGTTGTTCATACCAAACTTAATAGATATACTAGGCAAGGATGTTAGAAGATCCCAACGGACAATGCAAACTATATAAGATGTGAGACTGACTTCATCCCATTTAGATCAGTGTTTTACTCACTGATGTCTGATTGCAATATATAAATTTAAAGCAATGCTAGAAACAAGATTTTACTTGATGATGGTTTTCTACATACTTGGTCAGGAGGAGAGGAGAAGGAACCAGCTGCAGAGTTCCACAGAGGTGGAGGAACTTATGGACTTCCTTTCTTCCTCCTTTTCACATCCTCTAAGGCTCTTACTTAGACATCTTTCCTATATGCTGTATTAGCAAGCAGGGAGAGGAAGCTAGTGACAGTAAGAGATGACAACAAAGTGAACTAAGCTTGGAGGCAGGCAGCAGAGCTGAGCTCAGAAGTGCAGCAAGTGGTTTTGGAAGCAGTTATCATTCTAATAGCTCATTTGATTGAACTTGATCAAATTACATACAGTGTATTCAGTGTATTCCTGTGCAGTATGCAGTCCTCAGTTAATTATTCAAGGAGTCCATACTAAAGCAGTCAGGCCACCAAAAGGAGAAAGCCTGTGCTGGAAAAGACAGACTATTGGTTTCAGCAGCTGTGTAAGACAAGAAGCCATCCTTTTTTCTTTTACTTCAGAAATTTTAAACGATGAGCTACTCAAGGGTGCAGTGAGGGAAAAAATGAGCTAAGAAGAAAAGAAGGAAGAAGCAAGAAGGAAGAAAAAGATCCATGTACAGGAATAGTGAAATTGGAAAGTATGTATTATTGTCTGCTAGGCACTGAAACCTAGGAAACCTAGCAAATAAACTTATACAACAGCTGTTCCTAATCTTAGTATTTCTGCTGCTATCCAGACTAAATTTTAAACTGCGTGTTATCACACACTAAAGCATCCCCACCCATGCTTTTAAAATATGTAAATCTGAAAGTGATGCCTCATATCATGCAATAATGTGTGGTCTAGAGGCAGAGAAAATGAAATTGAAACTCTTTACATTCTTAAAATGAACCTTAAATCTAACCTAAATATTATGTGACTCAACCACAAAGAGGATTTATTCCTCTGTCTGTCAGTTCCTTTGGTCCTGTTTTTCAGCCAAGCAGAAGTATTCCCAGAATACCTATTTTAAAACAAGTATCTATTTTTTATTTAAAAGGAACACTTATAAACTGTTTTGGATATCTATGCTCCTTTAAAGTCATACAGCACTAGTTACCACAGCTCTAGGGAAACAATTATTAGCTGATAACACCTCTTGGGTCAGTAATGGTTTGGGAAAAGGAATTTTCATACCCAAGCAAGCTGTATAAATCACATACTTATGCTACTATTATTTGATGTTCTCAGTCTTATTTCTCCCTCCATGAGATATTTCTTAGAGATATATGGGACTGAAGGTATACTGCGGTATGCTCACTGCTTAACCAGCTGCAGTAAGAACACAGTTCTCCTCAGAGAAGCAGAACTATCCCAAGGAAGTAATCCAAAACCTCCAGCATCAAGCTGTCACTTGAGATCCACATAGAAGGAAAAAGCTGACTTTGACAAGAAAATTCTTTGGGAGGTGTTAAGGGCTTCAAAGACAATGCTAGTACCTAAAAGAAGAATATGGCCTGATCTAACCCTGTTCATATTTTTGTTTCTTTCTTTGCCAGAGCAGTGGTTCAAAATCTTTCTAAATTCACCTTTACACCAGCTCTGATCAGTGCCCTGGTTCAACCAAAGAAGACAACAATAATGTAGCTCAAAAATTAAGACATTCTCAGAAGTGGAAGAAAGCCATGATTTAAACCCATTTTCTCTTACTCAAAACAGGGCTTCTTAATAGGATCTCCTATGTTTCACGTTGGGCCCTAACACCCCAGCTGTGGATTGATTCTCATTCTTGTCTGTGGGGTGACCATTTAAACCATTCCAGGACTTACAATGACCCAGTCAGTGATACATTCTGCCAGAAACATAATGCTTTCTCAACATCCCTTGGGCAGCGATGCATTGGTGTGCTTTATAGTGAGATACTGGATAAAAAGGAATACACTTATAACTAGTAAGATTTCTAAGATTTTAAAGTTTTCCCCACTATAGTTCAAATTTTACCCTATCTGATAGCATGTCTTGGGTTTTTTTCAGTAGAAGGTCAAGGCTGTCAGACTGATACTGGTGGGAGATTTGTGTTCTTATTTATTGGTTTCTTTATTTAAATTGCTTTCCAGTTAGGAATGGATAGGGAATGGGGGTTAAATTCTGAACTATTCTTCCATAGCTCAGCTGGTCGACTAACTAGTAACAGCTAGTTTTCAGGAGTTTGACAATAGTTATAATTTATGCTGAATTATCCTGTCTTTTCCATCTTGTGAAGATAGCATTGACAATATAAATTAAAAATTGTTCTTGGCTCCAGACAGACAGACTGAAATATCTGAGTGTGAATTATATCATTGGGTTTGAAATGGAGGGTCATTCTCTGAAATGCTCCTGACTAACTTCTAATTTTTCCACAGGGAGTCATGTGCCCATAATACCAAACACTGATGCAAGTGTAAGTGGTGCAAATGTCTACCTCTCAAGATATTCACAACCTATGATGACAAAGTGAACCTGAGTTTTGCTCTAGAGGAAATCTAGGATTCACGTTTGTCACCTGCATGCTCAAGATGTACCCAGTGGGTCTAATTCTGACATTTTGCTGCACACTGCTTTGAAAACTCTCATATAGCCTTTCCTATCTTTACTCCTTTGTTAATTCCTCTGAAATATTTCTGAGATGTTATTCACTTACCGTTGTCTTCTGTATGTGTGACCTCGTCATGTGCCAGGATGTCACATTTCTCTACTAAAAGCAAACAAAGATTAATATGTAGTAATATTTATCTATGTTTCATTAGAATTAATTTCTACAGAATTAGTAAAACAATAATGTATCTGTAGGATGCCCTCTCTCTTACTTACACTAAGTGTTCTTGTTCCTTAAATGGCTTAAATACTGGCTGATTTTGTTATCCAAAGGACCATCATATTCTGCATAATAATTTTGTATTTTAAATAATCATGTACTTTGTATTAGCTACATTTCTTTTGTATCTGTCATAACATTTTCTCTTTTTCTCATTCCTCAACTAATTTTTCCTTTTTTTAAAAGACCAAAATCTCTCTTGAGGATTCTTGAATTTTCTAGAAATATTGCTTAAAACAAACACAGTTAAAAGATAATTATTTATTATTGCTGTGATCCACTTCCAGATATTTTGACAGCAGATCAAATTACCAATAAGTGGATTAAATAGAAATCGTTATATGCAAAATAGGAAAGCTTGTCCATAATACAATAAGAAATAGCTAAAATTCAATAAATGACAGAGCAATTTCAGAGGCAATTGCTGAATTCTGAAAATAAGCTTTACTTAAATACATATAATTATGTATTACATTTTTTACAGGATAGTTAAAGAAATATCTATCAAAATCTCTTCTTTCCTTACAGCAAATTCTGCAAAAACACTTGGCATTATTTTAATTTTTATTAATTTCTGTATGAATATTTGGTTGAGGGAGGTCATTCTGCCCATCTACTCCTCTCTCATGAGACTCGACCTGGAATACTGTGTCCAGCTCTGGACTCCCCCAACATAAAAAGGACATGGACCTGTTGGAGCAGGTCCAGAGGAGGGCCATGAAGATGATCAGAGGGCTGGAGCACCTCTCTTCTGAAGACAGGTTCAGAGAGTTGGGGTTGTTCAGCCTGGAGAAGAGAAGGCTCTGGGGAGACCTTATAGCACTTTTACAGTTTCTGAAGGGCACCTACAAGAAAGGTGGAGAGGCACTTTTTACAAGGGCATGTAGTGACAGGACTAGGAGTAATGGCTTCAAACTGGAAGAGGGTGGATTTAGATTAGATCTCAGATCTCAGGAAGAAATTTTTCACTCTGAGGGTGGTGAGGCACTGGAACAGGTTGCCCAGGGAAGCTGTGGAGGCCCCATCCCTGGAAGTGTTCAAGGCCAGGTTGGGTGGGGCTTTGAGCAACCAGATCTAGTAGGAGGTGTCCCTGTCCATAGCAGGGGGGGTTGGAACTAAATGATCTTTAAGGTCCCTTCCAACCTAAACCATTCTTTGATTCATTCTATGATTTTATAATTTGATATGTGCCAAACATTCAGAAAAAAGTCTAGAACTTAAATACAATCTTCAGTACCGCTGTGTATAACGACTTTTTGTAATACATAAATGCATTGCACTATTGCCTACTCAAAATTTCCTTTTGACTGCTTCTTATAGCATCAATGAGAAAAGAGAAAGTGATTTGGGATTTTCAGGAATTCCACTTTATCTTTCCAAAAGTGAATTGGTCTCTTGTGTGTATGATATAAATAAGTAGATAATGTATCAGAGCTGATTTCCAAAGAGAATGCCACCTTTTCACTTGTCTTTTTGATACTGCAAGTGATTATGTTTGCAAATAATAGTGGATGTTCTCAAGCACTTAGACGTCTAAATACAAGATTGGGCCCGCCAAAGAAGTAATTAGGCTCAAATGTACAATAAAATGAGTCCTTGATTTATTACAGATCTAGAAATACAAACACAAAACTGGAAATTGAGCTACAATACTATAGAACGTGAAGGAGAAAAAAAATCCTTATATGGTAAACCACATATTCCATTTTTTCTGTCTAACCACAATACTTTTATTTAAACATTCCACTTAACAGCAAATAACCACAAAGTCCTATCCCAAGATTCTTCCAGGAAAATAATAATCCTGCATAATATAATAATAAAGCTTAAAACATAAATAGTCTTGGCACTCCCATAGGACTGTGCAAGATTCTAACTAGAAACAATTGCAATTTTCCCACAGTTCACAGCAAAGTGGTCAAAAGATTAGATTCAGAAGCTGTATGTGATGTTTTTATTCACATAAAAAATGAAGTTATTGCCATTTCTGCAGAGTGGTTGTGAAAAAGTTTCTGTTCCAACTCAATGGTATTTTGTTCTTGATTCATATGATTACTAGACAAAGGATAAGAAAGAGAAGTATCAAATGATCATACATATCTCCCATCCGGTTGTTTTCTATCTGTATGGGAATACTAAATCAGGATTGTTTTCTGAGATTTTTAACGAAGTATAGTACCTGAATTAGAATCCTTATACCCATAACAGGACTTATCTCCACAGGTTTCTCCTTTGATCTCCAAAGGTTTCTCCTGTATATCATCCACTTCATTCTCAGAATCACCCACTATATGAGCCAACACATGAATTTGTCTGCCAGTGTTTTGGATATTTTTTCTTCTGTAATAACTTTGCAAGAAAATATTGCAGTTTCTCATTTCTGGAGATTAATTTTTCCAGCCGCTCTCTTATTGAATGATCACAAACTTGCCATATGAGCAGACAATATTAACTTCTTTGAATATCATGCTCTAAGGAAGTTATAAACTTACTGTTGTTTTATAGCATCCTGGTTCCCATATTTACTTCCTAGCAACAGAATAATATTTCCTAGTGAAGTGAAATCATCATCAGTAGTGGCAACATTCAGATGACAGAAAACTGATCTGAAGAAAGATTTAAGATAGCAGTATCAAGCAGACTAAAAGATTTAGGAGCAGAAGTCACATTGACTTCCTGCTGCTTACATTTTAAAAAAAAAACCCTCCCTTACTTGCTCTTGATTTTCCTTTGGCTCAAGGCTTATTTCGCTGATTTTCCTCTGATCATTTGCTGAGATTGCTGTCCCGCTACACCCACCACTTCCTCTAACAGTTTAAAAGTGTGATGAGAAAACAGAAAGGAATTTTTCAACAAAAATGTTTTTCCACTAAATAGCAATGAAATGTCAAGTGTAACTTTTAGTGGCAATATGTCTGTTTTCACAAAAATGTCACTAGAACACTTCACAGGTCTGGAGTCAAATCAAAGCGGAAACAGAGGAGACGACTCATTACTCTAGAAGAGGCAGCAACCTAATGATCGGCGCTACCATGAACGTGTTCACGTGGGTGTGGGCGTTAGCCTTCTGCCCTGTTCATCTCTGGCAGCTCACATGAGCCCAGCCTTTGCCCCTGGCACGCCTGACATGGAGCAGGAAAGAAGCCCCCGGCTGCAGCGCTGCGTTCCCACCCCTCTCACGTTACACAGCTGGGGACGTGGGGGCGATTTATTCCCCACGTCTCGTCTTGGGACTGACTCGGGAGCACACAGCTGTGCAGCCCTTCACACTGCAGCTGTGGACACCTCTGGTGGAAGTGCTCCTTTTGGAGGGGCTTTGAACTTGTTGTCTGTCCTATGCCAGAAAAATGGCTAAACCACAGAGCTATTGACTGAGAAGAGAGGAAGGAGGAGGAGCAGAGGAGGCAGTCTCATTTGCTTGTTTGCCTTCTGGGATGCCATTGAAAAAACAAATAATTTTCTGTGATACCTGAGGTTTGGGTTTTGGTAACATTTTTCGTTGGGTTTTGTTTTTTGGTTTGTTTTTTTTTTTTTTTCCCCATGACATAGCATTCCTGTTATCTAGCCAGCTGTAATTCATATGAAAGGCATACTGACAGCCAGCACTTCCCAGACTTTCAAATCCAAAATATAACACTTCATGCAGTATAATCCACTGAAAACATACCCCTGAATTTATGAAACATTTACACACTGCCATATTCTCACACTGAAGAAGGAATTGCTGTACCGGATTTGGATGATAGATACCATATGTAGAGATCCGTCTACAGCCATCTTAACTTCCTAAAACGACCCTGTTTTACCTGCTTTCTATAGTGAGGTGCAGCCGGTGGATTCAGTTGGCAAATGGCTTTCTATTCACCAGCTGATATTACACTCAATTGGGAGATTGCTCTACTGCCTGCAAGAGCTATTTGTAAGGTATATAGGCCTTGATCCCAAGACAGAAATCAGAAGTACACTTTCCACTGAATTCAACAGGCCTTAGATAGAGCGTTCACTGCTGACAGAGGATCTGGCACAATGAATTCAAATGGAAATGGAAAGTACGACAGGGCCTGGTTAGAAATATATGAATAACCTGTGGAAAATGCAAAATGCTCCAACTGACTGTGCCAATAAGCCAGATGCTGAAGTTGGAATAAATTTCATTATTACTAACCAAAAGAAGAAAGGAAGGGAGAGTAATGCCATTGATCCAACAAGGCACTTTAAAAATTCAACACCATTTTCTGTTCAAGTTTTTTCCAAGGTGTTTTTTTAAATAATCACTGTTATTATTTATATACTGTGAAAATTATTCCCTTTCCTGCTCTTTTCACCTGACATAATACTTCAAGGTTGTGTCAATGCCAGACCAAAGCTTCTCACTTGGAAAACCGTGCTGAAACATGAAGGCTTTGTGCTTCAAGGGCACATTGATGCAGAAGCCTAGTGCAGTACTGATGCCAAGATAAAGGCATTTGCTGAGGTCATCCACCTTGGAACAATGTTATCCTATAAATAGGGAAACATGAATAATTTACTTATGTCTGAAGTAGCTGATAACCTGTAACTATAGACATAAGTGGAAATATCTCTCTGATGCCATCTGTTGCTGAACATTGAATGCAATTATTATAAGATGGTGGTACTAAAACCAATGTTTGATATATTTTTTAACTGTAACACACCATTAGTTTTTTTCAGAACTGGTAAAAGCAGCCTTCCTAAGACACTGAGTGCTTATATGTATGCACATGTATTTTGTGTGTGGAACATCCATGCTACACCATCACTGAAACTTTCATCTTACTACAAACCTATAAACAATTATTTTTCCAGGGATGTAATTTTCAGATCTCAATAACAGCCATGGAATGGGTTGAATCTGGTCTTAACTTGGAACAGTGGACATAAAGAGCTATTCACAGTCCTTTATGTTTATATATATATATAATTATATATGTATGTAACTATAAATGTACATATGTATATACATATATGTGCATATATGTGTAAATTTGTACACATATTAATTATTTAATTATAAAATTAAACCTAATGGAGGATATAAAGCCAGTCTGGTACAAGTCAAAATAGTATAGAGGTACAAACTCTAGTTATCCAGGATGATTCTCTTGTAACTCACATCAGTTCTGGTGCACTGTAGTTTGTTTCCACATGAACTGTAGGTCCCAGCAGCACCCTCTATAAAGCAACCTTAGCTGTTGCTCCTCCAAGCCAGGGCTACAGAGTTGTCCACTCTCCAGCTGCTTTGATATAGTACCTCAAATGAAGTCCTATGCTGTAGGAGTGAAGAGGATATAGATTTTGGAGGGAAAGCTAGTACCAGATAGGGAAAAGAGAAGGCAGTATACAGGAGCAACAGGAGCAAGAACTACCCATCCCTAAGACTAACTTCTTTTTTTTCTTTTTCCTTCTCATTTTTGGTATGGCAACATTTTATTTGCCAATCTTTCCGAGAAGCCTGTGTGAACTAATGGAACGAAAATAATTTGTTTCAAATATATTTTAATCTTTATGCATGGAGTTTTTTGACTAAAATTAGTACTTATTGTCACTGGTTATCATTAAGAATGGAACAGTAATATTACTCTGACTGTGTACAATCCTGTTGTACTAGAAAAGTTGGTGCTTTTTTGTACAAAACATTACTTAAAACCATAAGAACAATATCACTTGCAGAGAACAACTAATTCCATACTCTTTAGACAAGGGGCAAAGGATAGCTGAGACAGATAACCAGTATCATACAATCAGATCTTTGAAATAAATTTTATGCTCAGTTTTTACTGAATCTATAGCAGCGGACAGTTGTTTTGTGGGTGTATCACAAGTGCCTTGCAAAGAGATTTAAAGAGGAACAGCATAACAGTTCTATGGATGTTTGGTTACACCACCTGTAAATCCTAAGACATGGAAAAATACACAGCGCTACTTCTCAGGAGCTGGAAAATCAAAGACAGCTTCTGTCAGACAGGGGAAAGAGTCTATAGTTATATATTGTATAAATAAGAATATGCACTGATTAGGTTATTCAAGATCTTAAGACTAAAATGTAATGAAAAAGAAAAAGGATAAGCTTCTTAGCCCAAGGTAATGAAGTCTTTTTTTCCTTTCTGTCCTGTTTCCTTGGAATAAATGATGAGCTTTACCTAGACCAAGCCAATTTTCTGTACAATAGTGAAACACATGTGTGGGTATAGATTTGTCCTGGGAAAGCCTGCTGCAGCTATATTTTTAGGGACTGAAATACCCAAAGGAATTCTTAAACAGAGCTAAAATCCTGTCATATTCCCTTTGGCAAGCCAATATCAACAATATATTTCTAGTTTACAGTAGTGCTGATCCTGATTTCTGTACTCAAGCCAAAAGTTTTAGGTATTTTAGCTCAATGTGTATTTGTTTATTTTGTTGGTTATCTTCTTCTACATCTTGTGTAACAAGTGAAAAACCTGTACATACATGCACCTAATCAGAAGAGAGTAAAACTCCACAGAGAAATAAATTCAAGTTAGAAACAATTGATAAAGGGAAAAACAAATTATTTGGCAGAGGATCTATAGATATTTTTTCACTTTTGCTGCTTATTTATAAAGGCAAGCTTGCCAAGTAGACAATGTTAAAAGGAAAAGGAGGGGTAGATGTCCTTGGAGAACTGAGAAATGTCTCCACAATATGATTTCTGCAATGTGAAATTTGCATGCAACAAGCAAGAAAATGTCCTAACATGAATAGCTTTTGAAGCAGCATTTGCTGCTGGCATGTTCTGTGATGTTCAAAGCGTCATGCACCACAGCCATGATTTGAGAGGCTGGTGATCTCAAAGTTTCTCAGGCTTCCACGGCTAGGAGAGTGATGGCAGTATGAGGACAGAAAGACACTTACAATTGTTCTTGAATGCCATTTTACACCAAAGTTTCCTGCAGGCATTATTCCGTTGTCTCTTTGCTGTGCTTCTGCCAGCTCCTACATTCCCATCACAGTGCTGCAGTTTTTTTCTAGCTTTTCAAGATGTAGTGTGAGATGCAGGAGATCAGCTAGCTGGTGAGCTACATGGGCACGGAAATTTTCAGAACAGGAAAGATACAGCACTGGGCCACAGACAGGAAGCATTTGTTTCTCTCCAGTTGAAGTCCCACAATGCATTTTCCCTGTATTTGTGCACTGAGGAGGAAAACATGGCCACTAGTACATGAAATAGTACAGCTGCAAAGATTCCCCTTCCTTACTCCCTCTGGGATACTTCCCAAATTAACTTTCTTGCAGAAACAATCATACTCCTAGCAAACCCAGGGCACAATAGACTTTGTCTAACTCTGCTTAAATTTGGGTAGTACTGTGCAGCATTTTGGATTTCTGTTAGAGTCAGTGTTTATTCCTGTCTCATTTTGCTTGGAAGCAGATGTGGCTTCCTCCTTATATAATCATTTTTATTATACTTCACCCTGTGTAAATTTGTAGTAGCTCTATTTATTTCAGTTAGAGTAAGGAAGAAGAATATTCAACCTTTGTCTTAAAATTAAATTTGTTTCCTGTTGTATTCAATGTAATTCGAAATTATGCAGAATTTTAGCTGAATATCAAAGGTGAATTGTTAGCTTCTTAGGGCAAGAACCGTGCTTTCTGTCTTATCCATAAAATATTTGACATGATGGAGGTCAGTGATCCTAACTGCACCCTGAGACACTTTCAAGACACAAAACCTAAATAATAATATGAGGCATGTCAAAAACCTTTCTGTAGTCAATAAAACTGCTCATAATAACTTCAAGAACTCTTGCTCAGACTCTTGTTTTTCATTAGAGATAGCTAATTTTTACATTGACTTATATTCACTTCAAAGTACTGTGTATAGTGCTTCTGGCTGTTTCACATTTTTTTCTCTTTACTGATCCTGCATTTGTCTGCAAATCATATTGTATGTTAATAAATAGTGATGAAATGTTAACAAATACAACTTAACCTCCTTTGGCCTCCATTTTCTCCATTATTTAATATGATTTAATTGTATAGTTTTAAAAAGAAAGTCGAGTAAAGTAATAGATCAATGTGATAAACCTTCAACAAATGTCAAAATTTAACTAGGAATGGCTTTCCTATGAATATTTTGAATTCTATATTGTGCAAATTGACTCCAACCTTCCATCTAAATGGCTTGCTGCAGAAGGTGTCCATGTTATAAAGTATGTTTGATTTGCTTTTAATGGCTGCAGTTTGTTTCGTGTGACTGTTAAATCAGGCCATGAATAAAGTTTTAACTTTCTGACATAAAACATCCTTTAAAAGAAAATTAATACAGTCTAAAAGGAAACCAGCTCAGATCCCAGCTCAGAATTTAGTTTGTTGAGAGAAAAGCTTACCATTATAAAGTTTAGCAGTATTCCACCAAAGCACCATTTATTAAAACATTCGGGATCCAAAGAAAGAAAAATAATAGTTCTCTTGTTTATTCCAGTAGAAATCCAAACATTTTGAATGTTACACTCACCCTGATTTAAAGACTTATGAAAGTACAAAACATGGTGGGTTTCATCTCATATGAAGCCTAAATCATAGGAGCACTTTTTTTGCCTAGATGGGAAGGAGCTATAAAAAGAAAATATGGTTCCCCAAATCCTCTGCCCTTTTACAGTTTGCTTCTTGCTCATACGCAGAATAAGCTTCTCAACCTTTACTCATTATTAATATATACAGAGTGCATGGCCTGGTAACGTTTAGATTTTCTCCTTTTCATCCTGAAAATCTGTTGCTCTGCTCTCTCAGTCTCCCCATAGACAGAAGGTGGAAACTTATCCCCTCTGTATTTCTTTTTATTTTGACAGCGGAAAGAAAGAAAAAAGGCACACCTAATTTACGGTTGTGTCCATTTGGAAAGGGAAGCAATATTTTTGACACTTCTACTCTGTGACTGAGTAAGATTTGAGAGAAGACTACGAGTGGCAAATCCTTTGGTGTGAGGTCTTAATCTCTCTTGAATGTCCTTTACTAAGCATCCTTTCAGTTTGGACATCCAGTCTTTGGAGAAGACACTGATATTTTCCCAAAGCAGTGCAGAGACCTGGAGATGTAGGTTTTGATATTTTCCGCAACTACATTATACCAGAAGAGTAGCTAGTTAGTGGGTCTTGAACTGAAAAATAATACAAATTAAAAATTGTGATGTTTTGCCTGAGAAAGGAATTCATTTGGAGTCATGTGGTCCACAGGGGAGAACTGAGCAGAATTCAACTCTGGTTCTCATTGACTTCTCACAAACCTCTGAGTATTTTACTCTCTCCAGGTTGAGCCCAGAATATACTCCTTGTAAACAAGATCCAAAAAATATCTTTAGGCCAATTACTGTCCTAGGCAAATTAGAGCAGATTAAGCTTTTATTCAAACCCAAATGTGATCCTGCTTTTAAATGACTTTCAGCCTCATAGCCTTAGCAAATTGTAGCTCATTAATCCTCACTGCATTTCTTGCAATTGAAATGTTGCCTGAGAGATTAGGGTGCCCACTTAATGCTATACAAAAAGTCTATATCAGAGATAAAACAGGAATTCAAGTTTCCATTACCCCTGGTCTCCAGTGGGAAAGCTAGAGCTTATTTTTTCTAATTCTAAATTTTGTGACATCTTTATTTGTATTATAATAATGCCTTTTATTATAATTGTTTTATTATAATAATACCGTTTTATTGAAATCTAATTTTTTCACAGTAATAGTTTTAATAATATCTGAATATCATAAAAAGGGTGAAATAAAATCAATTAAGCATTCAATATTTTATGTAATATAAGACCTAATCTTAATTAAAAATTGATAATAAAATTAAAAAATCGTATTGTAACCAAAATATTATGTTATGCAAAATGAAATGGATTTTTGTTCTTCTTTTTGATATATGAAAGAGATATTTTTGGTTTATTTTTTGTTCTATTTAAAGATGTGACTAAATTAAAAATCTCAAAGTATGCCATGTAAAGGGAAAACAATTTTCAGTCAAGTTTAATGAATATCCATTAGTCACAGAATAGTTTCAATTTTTTCACATTTCAACATGAAAAGTCATATTTTAAAATCATACACATATGTATTATAAAGAAAGAAAAGTGCACTATAACAGGTCTATAACAGGAATTCATGGACTGCTAGTTTCTGAAATCAGAATACATTGACTTGTATGGTAATTCATGTAGTCTTTATAGAAATCTATAGTGTCACAAAAAGTGCATGCAGCCGATCATTGCTGTTGAATTGGTGGTGGGGGAACAATTAAAGAAAGCTTTTAACCTTCTCAAATATGATTCTCACGAGGCAAAAAAAGCTGTCAATAAATAAATGTTTAGCAAGGATGTACTAATTTTATAAAGAAAAAGGAGAAAATAGAAAGTGAAAGANTTTTTTTTTTTTTTTGTTATGATGGAAAGTGAGCTTTTCCCTCTTCAATTCCCATGGCCAATCCATAGTTTATTAGGACAGTCCCCATTGATGAACAAAACACAGATTCAAATACCAAGTTTACGTAAGACAGAGCAACAATTTGAAGCTATATTACTTGTGTTCTAAATCATGAACTAAACTCTGCATTATCACGCTTCTGGGGTAGTGATGGTTTGGCAAGGAGGGAGGTGCATGGCATTACAGGTGTAGTGCGTTTCTTTTCATTGCTTGTCACAATTTCAGTGCAAAGTAACAGCCTTGAAACCATATTATTTTCACCATAGGCTTTTATTATTCCAAATGGAATTGCTGGATTTTTTTCATTTCTATGAGATAGTAAAACAATATTTTTTTTGGATGTTTAGTCGTGCAAAGTTTAGTGGGGCTTTGAGGGTTTAATGTTTACCTGTTCAAGGGATATTAATGACTGGATCTGATCTTGGTTGCAGTTTTATAAAATGAAGTTTCTCTCATAAATCTGATTTAACTGACATCAAAATCAAGACTTTGGTATCTATGAAGAAAATCATTATTCAAAGTTGGACTGAATTACCAATTACAATCACATTCTCTAAAGTTCTTAAATAGCTATTAGGTCCTTGCTTAAATTTTAAATAATATATGAAAAAGAATAACATACATGGTCTGTGAATCTTTTACAAAATCTGAATATTATAGATATTAAATCCATCTCTAGATGGTAGCAGAATAAATAAATCCTATGTAGAGCCCTGTAAAATTATGCAGTAATATTATAATGCTATTCAAAACTATTTATAGATAAAGTTATCTTCTTGGATATTTCCTGCATAAATGAACATTTTTTTTTTCCTCAGAACCAGAATAAGCTTTATCCAAAAGCAACTGAATGAAATGAAGAACTGATCCTGAAGTGTGCGCAGTTTGTGAGAGCTCCACTGGCTGCAGTGAAAGTGGGGCAAATAGCAACAGCTTGAGGACCTGTCAAACACATATTCAGCCAGTTTGGTGTCACTTGTAAAGTATGGGGTGAAGTACCATCTTCTTCCAAAACTAGAAAGAAAAGGGAGCATCACCATTATCTGAACAGCATGCACGTAAGGGTCAGAACAGTTAGAGGTCATTCACAGCGTGCATTGGTTAGGCTTTGAATCTTCATGCCACAGGACATCGTTCAAGTTAAATACTTTACATAATTCAAACAGCAGCTGGATTGTTTCATACAAAAAAAGCGAAAAAAATCTTTAAAGGGCTACGAACTACTGCGATATCAATTCTAGCTCAGGGAGTCCCTGAGATGCCTAACTCTGAAAGGCAGCAGAATATTCCAAGGAAGTACCGCTTTATGCTTGCCTCATTGCTGTACTTTTACTCACACAGCCATTAATGGACGATGCTGGAGATGACATAGTGATCTAGCTTAAGACTTATCTTCACCCTGTATCAGTGTTCTCATTTGTCTTATGACCCAAGAGTGTTTTAAATTCCTAATACATGCCCTGGTCACATTTCAGGACAGAGTACAACCTTGGCACACAGCTCACTTCTGCTCACCAATCCCTGGTTTTCCCAGAGGAGAAAGGCAGAGGCAGTGTCTAATAGTGCCAGTCAATTCTTCTTACAGCCTGAGTAGGGAAACCGAGTCTCAGTGTGTACCTTCTGGTCAGGTTAGACAAAATTAGACACAGTGCATAAAAATTTGCCTTGCTGAGTCACAGGATCGCATGGAGTCACAGAGTGGTTGAGGCTGTCAGGCACCTCTGGAGAGCATCTGGTCCAATCCTTCTGCTCAAAGTAGCGTCAGTCAGAGCAGATTGCTCAAGACCATGCCTGATCAGGTTTTGAACGTCTCCAAGGATGGAGACTCAACAACCCCTCTGGGCAAACCTCTTCCACTGCTTGATGTCTCTCATAGTAAAAAAAATTTTTCTTATGCTTAAATGCAATTTTCTGCCTTCCAGTTTGTGCTCATCGGCTCTTGCCCTGGCCCTGACCACTACTGAGAAGAATCTGGCTCCATTTTCTTTGCTCCACTCATCAGGTCTATATACACATGGATAAGAGCCCCCTGAGCCTTCTCTTATCCAGATGGAACAGTCTGAGCTCTCTCAGCCCCTCCTCACATAAAAAATGGTCCAGACTGTTAATCATCTTTATGTCCCTTTCCTGAGCTCACTGCAGGATGTCTTGCCTCTCTTGGACTAGGGAGCCCAGTACAAGTCACACTGGAAACAGCACTTCTGATGCTGAGGAGAGGGGAAGGATCACCTCCTTCAACCTGCCTAATGCATCCCAGGAAGCTGTTGGCCGCTTTTGCTGCCAAAGCACATTGCTGACTCCTGGTCCACTTGTCCACCAGGAGTTCCATTTTCTTTTCTGCAGAGACTATTTCCAGTCAGTCGCTCCCAGCATGAACTGATGCCGTGAGGTGCAGGACTTTGCATTTTCCTTCCCTTGAACTTCAAGAGAGATTGTATGAAGAGACGTTCAGCTCAAAACTTTTATGGGAGCTTGTCTACTCATGAATTTATTTTAAGCTCCAAGCTTGTCTCTTGTGGGAAAAATTAAGGTATGTAGGTTTGTACAGATTTTACGCCCATGATACAATTCAGTGTATTCTTTGTCTGACATCTGCAAAGAGAAAATCCTCTTACAACATCTCAGTTTAGTTACTTTTTTTGTATTGGAATTATGTGCCTTATTTGGGAAATCTTGTGCTACTGGACAAAAATAGCAATCAAATATTCCTCTGAGTATATAAACCTAAAACCAACAGTGCCTGTTCTTGAAAAATCTAACTAGTGCTATTAAAACTTCTTTTTTTCTTTACCATGAAAAGCACTGTAGGATCAAATAATTTCCTTTCAGGACATGCAGTTCAGCCAAGATAAGTTCTCCTGTTCATCATCAGCACAAAACAGCAGTGGATATGAATCACTGAATTAAATCTTATTAAATTCTAAGAGCTTTTCTTCCAATAACACTTACACTGCAATTCTTAATGCATAATCCAAAAGAAGAATAATTGAATTGGTTTAGAGTGTCAGATACTTTGAAACTATGTAAACATCACTAACACTGTCAAGATTTTGAAATTCAAGAAGGTGTCTAGTTTCCCTTGAGATAAAGACTTTAAATATAAGTTTGCCTCCTGATTTTTCTAAATGCACTTGTGTTTGTGAACAGTTTCAAATGCAGAGCTTATAACCTGATTTCAAAACAACTTCACAAATTAAAAATCACAGAAGTACATAATGCTCCCATACATCATTTTATACATTCAAAAAAATGATAAAATATTTTAATTTTGTAATAATATTTAATAAATTTCCGAAGAAAATTATATGAAACTGTTGTCTGCAATAGGCAGAGAACTCAACTCAATCCCCCACAGGTTTGGGGTTTTTTTTCCACTTCTAAACCACTTGTAAACAAAAACATGAAACCACTACATAAAACATTTAATGGCGTCTCTTTTTTTTCTTTGCAATGTATCACTTCACTAAATGATTTATACCAAACCATTTTTTGATGTCTTAAAAACATTTATATGACAAAATACAAAGTAATTGGGATCTACACATGAAAGTCCAAAAAGCTGATCCGCAACTCCCAACTGCTTAGGTGCCTAACAGTCTGCAGGCAACAAAAGTTGTGCCAGAAAAAATATTAATGCCCAAAATGTGATAATGTACATACTTAGAGGCTCTGCCATCTTGGCTGAACCAAGCAGCTCAGGACCCTATCCAGCCTTAAGCTGTTTATGATTCACAAAACTGGTGTCGGCGGACTTCAGGTCCCAAGGGAGCTAAACTGATATGCATTCTTTGCACATTTAATACGCTCTGACAGCATAAATCATAGTCACGATGATTTTCACTAATAGCACAGCCCCTGGAGGAACGGTTGCTGCTTACATTTTGATGGTAGCTTAAGGGTAACCACAGATGGCCACGAAGAACATGGCCCAGGTTCTTGGCCATCTTTAGCCTACAGAACTAAAGCATTTACTTCAGAGAAGATCTGCTGTAACCATCATCCTCTTTTTCACAAAACTGGAACAGAGACACTTCCCATGTTCCCATTTAAGCTGTTCCACTCTTCGGTTAAAAATGTAAGTAAAATTCAATAACCATAAGGAAAAGATGTATAACTTTGAAGCCCAGAGGGTACTCCATTTCTTTGTAAGCTTCTATCAACACAAAGAGCAGTCACTGGGCCCATCTCTTGTGGGCTCTGGGCTTCACTTCTACACATCCAGATCCAACTAGGTTATTATTGCTGCACAACTATCAGCTTTTAGGCATTAAAATAGAAAATAAGAGATTAAAAATTGTAACTTACAGTAACTAAATGCAATTAATAATGGGTTTCTGAAAAATTGATACCTTTAACAGGGAAGTTCTTGCTCAAAATCAGCAAGAAACTGCTATATAGTAATGGCAGAGGTAAAAGCTCTGATGCAGTATTTCTTAATGCATTTCTTAATTAGGAAAATCTGGTTTACATAACATAAGCATAAATGGAATACCATTTACACAGGTTAATAACATAAATATTGTGGCAATGAAACCTGGATCTCTACTTCATGTGCCTTTTTGCTTATATTTATACTATTTTTTTATTGCATCCAAGATATCCACTAGCAAATAAAATGATCGTACAGTGATCTAGTAAAATAGTCACACAGACATATCTGTGGGAAATATAATTGGGCTACGTCATGTCAGATAATCTATGGCTTGATCTACCCTTTGCTATGAATTTTTTTATGATCCACCTCTACATTGTAGGCATCTAAGGTGAGCCAGTCTTCAAGACTCCTTTCTTCGTCCATGAAGAGAAATAGGCCCATTTGCAATCAGATTCATCTCATTTTGCTGCTGACGTCTAAATTGAGGCAGAAGTACTGCACTGCAAAAAATACCTGGTTCTTACGAGCAACTTTAATTTGAATCATCTGGGAATGATAAGCTCATTGCAGTGAACTTGAGCCCAGTCATCTAGTCTGTCTCACAGGTGTGGACAAAAGTGTATCGGTATCTTCCATGTAAAAGTCTTTGTAGTGTCCTGTAGTTCTTAGGCAATTTAATCCTCTGACTGCAAAGAATAAGGTATCTTTTTCAGATAGCTTGTAGCACAACAATGAGGTGGAATTTGTACAGTATTTACACCTACAAGTTTAAAGAGCTTTTTTCGTATGTCATCCTGGATTTGTTCTTACCTAAAATTAAAATATTATATGAGCACTCACTGTTTACTCTTGCACTGAGATTTTAAGGTCTTACAAACTACCCTCTGTTGTTGGAAGATAATATTGTTCAGTATGTTTCTCTTTCTCAGTGTTCAGCAATCTTATGACTTGGGCTGGTAACCTGGGGAGTGCTTTGTCTGATAATTAAATATTCAATGTATTGCCATAAGCAGGCTGCAAACCTCATTGTGAGAAAAAACACCCTTCCAGCAACCTTTATTAACATAGGACGTCATAAACATTTTTCCAGGTAAGGAGAGAAGACTTGGGTTTGTTAACAAGGCTCCTCACAGTGCCTTTCTTCTGTACATTGCCTTCAGAAAGCTCTTTGACAAGTAGTGAACAAAATGTGTTTCTTGAAGCAGAAAGTCTTAATTGCCAGCATTTGTCCTGTTGGAATATTGCCATTGTAGTCAGCAGGAAAGGAAGCTGTGAACTTATCATGGAGACTAGGGACTAGAAGTATTCCTCTTCCCCCTGTCTTGTAATAGGGAAAGGAATCTTGACAATTTATTTTAAAAAAAAAAAAAAAAAAGTATGCAGTACATCAACATGACAACACGTACAGTCCAACCAGAAGACAAAGCTGATAATCCTAGAATGAAGACTGAATCATAGAAAAACATTCATTTACACAAGATGAAGTTATCTAACCTGTAAACTAATGCCAGATGGCATAAATGCCAGAGATCACCCATTCTTCTCTCTGCAAATCAAATGCCAAGGCCAAAATGACTGTTAGCATTTCTATCCTCATAGATATTACTCATCGCTGCCCTACAACATACCATTTTGCTGTTATATTATTGGATACAGGACAAATAAATGCAATTTTCATGCCTGAATCTAGTAGTGAATGCCTGCCATGGCAAGATCTAACAATCAAACAATTGTGCAAAGATGAATAGAAAATGATGTCTCTCTAGTATGCTGACCACATCACAAAGCTGTTAAAGAACAGAAAAACATCTGAACAAATTAATATTGATTTTTTCATGTTCCTCTTAAAATCAAATGCGCTCAGCACTTGTTGAGAGTACACTTGAGTAAAAAAGAAAAGGTGAAATTCATAACTTCATTTCTTTAAGGACTTCATTTCAGCTGATTTTGAAGAAGCTGTTATAAAATAAAGGGAAAAGATCCAGTATTACATTATACATTGACAAGAACCTGTAATTTCTTTTCTCATACAATTACCATTGAGGAATTACTTCATTAAGATTTAAATACTATGATTTGACTGGGTTAATATGACTGTATGTTGGTGATTGCAATGTGAAAATCACTTGAGGTTCCTCACTGCTGGCAAAGAGCTGCTCAATGTGGAAGCTAAGGTATGATTCACTTCATTCTAAATTAAACTTCTACATGTGGTCAACAGACTTAAACCTAAACTCCAGTGAATATATTGACTAGACCTCTGTTATCTATAATGGGAAACTAGACAACTGATTCCAAATGAAGGCATCTACCTTATTGATACCTAGGTGAAATGAATCCCACCCACAGTTGAATCTGAATTCATATATCTTTTCCATGTCATGAGAAAATAATTAAAATAATTTCATTATAGCAGGTACATATTATTTCCGTTTCAGCATTTACATCTTTTGTGCTACCATTTTCAAAAGATGTCTGAAGGAAGCTAAGATTAGAAGCCAAACGTAGGCAGCTGAACAAAATTCTTGATTTTCTGAAGGCCTAATCCTGCAAAGTGCATGCATATCCCAACCATTTCAGGGACATTCACTGATTATTTTCCAGCTTTGAAGATCAACCCACTTCTGCTTGAGTAACTGTCTCTTAACTGGGGATTTATTTACTCTTCCTAATTTTAGGCAGTCAAGTATAAAAATTTTGGACATAAATCCTTATTTAGTCACCTAAATACCATTTTAAGCATTAATTTAGTGATTTACTTACTGCAGTAAAAAGGCATGTTATGTGGTCAAGGCTGAAAACTGGTCCTTTAATGCCAATGAAGCAGCAAACTGGAGTCAACCTTTTATGTTTATGAAACAATAAGGCAGCTGATAGAAGCTCTGCTTTTTCAGATGAAAACCAGCCAAGCCACCACACTAAGCGATTCCCTTTATTAATTTTTTTCAGAAAAAAATTATCTTAAGTACCTGACATTTTTATTACAATATTTTAAAGAGTTAATTGAAAACTGAAATGCTATGCTGCTCTTTGGCTTTTTTTGCTCGTAGTTTATCTTTAATTGAATACAAATCCATTAGTTAACAAGGGAATTGAGAACACAAAATATAACCAATGTGCCTTGACTTTAAACATCTGTTAGGGATTGTTTTATATTGTTCCAATGAAAAACTCCATGGGTTTGAGGAAAAGACACCTTCCACATAAACAGCATTTTTATTGTATTTATAGCTTAAAGGATGATAGGGCTGATTCTGCAATGTGATGTTGACAGGTGCACACTGTTCAAATTTTTCAGGGCCTGATGACACTAACAACCCTTCCTGGCCCTGCCCAGCCCCGTGTGGGGCCTCCCCCCACCCTTCTCCACCAACACTGTAGGAGTGCCAGTTTCCAGCCCTGTCCCTCTCCCCTGGCTGGACCTCTTGGCTCCTCTCCTGGCCCTTTCTCCTTTTGTCCCCAGCTTGTCTCTTGGAAGGATCCCAGACCTGGTTCATCACTTGCCGTGTCAGGGGCTGCAAATGGGCCCTGTTACCAGTCCCCGGCTATGCCCCTTGTGTTCTGCCCCCACAGGACCACACATCAATGGGGAGAGCAAAGCCTGTGCCGGGTCACCCTCAGCGCCTGGCTTGACCCCCTCATGGGGCAGCTTGTTCCTCAGTTCTCCATCACACTTATTATTAATCGTGTCTGTGACATGCGGGCACACTCCTCCACATCAGGCATTAATACTCCTTTGGATCTTTCAAACAATGCCATGTTTGATTAATATTGGCACAAAAAATCACGGTTTAAAGCAAAAACATTTACTAGTAATGTTTCTGAGGCTTTCTGAAAAGAAAAACAAGTAGGCTAAACAGCAATGGTTCATTTAACTATGTTTTGCTATCATGATGAAATGTAATTACAGCTCAGGATTCAGTTTTTAGTTGTCATTCACAGCAACAGAATTCACAGTGATAAAACTTGTTTGTCATAGAGATGACAGTGCTCTTGAGTAGTATCCTTGCTGGCTAAAATAGCTCAATTTTTTAAATCATTTTCACACTAAGTTAATTCCTTTTTGTCTGTTAATAAATATTTCATTTTTTTATTAAAAAAAAACAACAGACAATATTATAGTTTAGGAAAGTCAATTTAATTACTAGATTTCCTCTTACTAAAATTCCACATATTTATACTTTCTGCCACTGGCAGAAATAAAAAGATTGTTGCTATGTATGTGATAAATATCTGGTGGTGTTTCTGATGCACCTGGAAAACAGGTGGAAAAGAGGAAATGATTAGGTAGTTGAAGAGTCATCTGATTAAATGCAAATCTATTATCTTATTCAACCTCTCAACCTTGTAAGTAGGTATGCAAGCTATCAAAATGCAGACAGTCCAGGTCCATAGAATAGGCACTACTGTAAATACTATAATTTCCCTGGCTCCAAGATGTAATAAGTTACAATAACAATGTCACAAAACGAAGAGTAACCTGGTGAAAAGAAAGACGTTATTGGGTGGAGATGTCTTCCAGTCTCTTGATCAACCAAAGCTAAGAATGACTTGTGTTACTGTCATCCATTAATTTTTAATTTTTTTTTCTTCTATTCTAAGGTATAAAACAAACTATCAGGAAAAGAATTTGAGGTTGCCTGTAACTAACTCTACCTTGGATGGACATTCTGTCAATTCTTCTGCTAAAATTGTTAACTGTTTCAAAGGAGGGCCTTGGTGGCATTTAAACAGAAGAAAAGTAAGATCCAAAAAGCAGCCTTACAGAAGACTCAGCAAAGGACAGAAGAAGGAGGACCAAGAAACAAAAGGAAAAATAACTTTTTCACTAAGCTAAGGATCTTCTGCTTCTCCACCTGTGCAAAGCATGAAGTATATAAAATATGTTGTAGGAAAAGACGAGTGGATATATGTAAAATCTGATTACAGCCCAGTGTTACGCTTTCATCAGTTGAATAGATTTGAGACAGATTCCAGCATTTCTGTAAATGTCAATATAAAGGAAAATGCAAATGTCTGAGGTTTTGCTTCCTATTTCAATATATTAGTTCTTTTAAGGTTTGGGTTTTTTTATTATTTTTAGGTTTTTTCTCAATGGGATAAACTTTAAAGAGGTGATATTATTCTTTCCTTAGTTGCTATTGCAACTAGGCTAATATTTTTATTCAATATTGCTTAAAAGAGAACCATATGTATAGCTATTATTCTTCTATACATTTTCACCTTATTTTAGAGGTTTTTTTTCCCTCTTTTAGCTTTCCTAATGCATTCTTCATCCTCCAAACTCGTACACTTATTCTGCCTTGTTCTGAGCAGAGTCTAATAACAATACAGGATACAGTCTTGTCTGCAGGAAAATATTTTAACTTAAAAAAAAAAAGAAAAAATGATTCACAAAAGGAGACTGAACAAGAAAAGAATGGAACTTTTTTGTGTTTGTTCAAATTTATACAGCCGTATGTTTAGGAAGTAAGAACACCTTGTAAACAAGACTCTGAAGAAGCATTTAGATAGTGACAGAGATTAATGTAAAGAAATCAGATTGTAAATCAGCCTCCAAAAGAAAATCACCATCCCCCATATTATAGGTAGTATTTCTTTCTCCTTTTCTCCCACTGATTCAGTGCTGCATACAGATCTCATCAATTATTAAACACAGACCATCTGCAGTTGTAGACCTGCATTGGGTGAGTTTTTAATGGCAAATTAAAACTGCTTGATGATGTAGGTAACTGTGTTCTCGGATCTTATAACCTCATTGAACCAAATGTTAGAAGATCATTGGATCTATCTCCAGTTTAACCAATAGTTGATCCAATAAATGGTGACAACGTTTAAGAGCAGTTAGTCTTCATTGAGCAATTGTGTGAGCTATCAATTGCTGAACAGAATTCTGGAGTCGTTCTCAGTATTTGCCATGGTTATGTTGGAAACTACATCTTGTGTACAGTGCCTGTATTTTCTTTATGGCAATAGTATCTGAGCATACCAAAGAAAATAATGAATTTTATTATCAATGCTCGTTTTTAATAGAGATTATAATAATTCTTGGGAGGTTTTGATTTTTTTGCTTTGTTTTGTTTAATTTTGTTTGTTTTCTAATAGAGGATGGAGACAGAAGGTTTAACAAGCCGTCCGAAATTACGTAGGAAACCCATCCAGGCTTGGAAAGGTAGATCTCTTGAGATTATGTCATTCATTGTTTAAAAACAAATCTATTAATCTTTGCAGTTACTGTAGATTTACTAAAGATTAAGTGTAAGATTGTCAAAAAGAACCTTATTCTTAATTATGATTCTTATTCTTCCTTTTCTGCTTCTACTGCATTTTCTACTGCTTTTTCTTCTTCTAATGGCAAAGAAAATGCAGAAGCCAAAAGGAAGACTTTTAAAAGAACAGGTAAAGCCTTACTCCAGTGCTCCTTCTGAAGGAAAAGAAACTTTATTACATACTTTTATAGGAACAGAATTGGGCAAGTGAGGAGTATTTTTGAAAATTTCACTTACAGGTTTTATCAAATCTACAGTGAACCCAGTGAGAAAAATACTAAAACATAATATTGATCAAAAAACAAATAAACAAAAAAAAGTTCCCCCAAATAATTAAGAAAAAAGAAGCATCATTTCAAAATCTTCATGACATAATTTCAGAGACCAGATTTAAAAATTATTTTTATAGAGATTTTACACCGTGTATAAGGAAATTATCAATATTTGAAAAGACTCACGCATGCTAATTGAAATAGTCCAAGAAAAGTAGTTTGCTTTAATGGTCAACAAGGAACAAAAAGCCATAATTCCAAGATGATAATTAAGTCATATTATTTATCCAGTTGTAGAGTTCTTTCATACCTGAGAGTCTGTCACAAACCACAGACTTGATCTTTTAAACTGTTTTCTCCACACAATTCATAATCAAAGTACCTCCTGCTTGCTTCCCTGTTTCTTTATGGACTCTCAAAATATGTCTTTATCCTTATATCCCTATCATATATTTGTTCAGGAATTTGAAATGTCTAACAATTTCACAGCTTTTCTGGAATACTCTGAAACCCTGTTTTAAACATCAGATATTTAACACAAAATTAATTGATTTCTAAAGTCATTAAAAAAAAAAAGACCTCGTAACTTGACATTACAGAATGAATTTAAAATTTTGATCCCTTGTTGTTGTTTCTTGTTGCTGTTGTTGTTTCCTCAAGTAAAAGGCTTAAGAATTTAATTTTCCTTAGAATATTGACTGACTACTGACTTTGTTATATACTACTTCCAGGAATATAATTGCCTTCGAGTCTATTTGTATGTCATGAGGCCAAGAGTAATAGGGCAGGAGTCACCAGAGTGTTACCAGTCTCAGAAAAGTACACATGGAAATTAATTTTTTGTTACAGAATTCTTGTAAAAACAAAATCAAAATGTACTGTTTCAATAATTTTTATTTCTTAAAACTGAAAACTTTTTCAATGAAACTTAATGGTAAGATTGAGGCTGAATGAAGTAAAATTGTTCTTAAGTCAGTGAAACTGCATTAGTGGTGAATTTGTCTGCTTGGATCTTTCTTTAACACGTTGCTATTCTATTTTAGTTTCTGTTAATCTAAAAATAAATTATTTCAGAAAAGATTTAGACAACCTTTTAATGCTGCAAAAAAAAAGTAACTTAATGAAACACTGTCTATTTTTTAATATATACATGCATACATTTTACAGTGATTAGTAGTGTATTAAAACTACCTTTTCTATTTATTCATAAAAAACCCAATGTATTTATTTCTTTTGGAATACCATTTCAAATAACAACATAACAGTGGCAACATTCATAGAATGCTTGTGGTCACACACAAATAAACCTTGGTCATTTTTATTGTCAGTAGATGTAGTTTGGAATTCTTCACAATAATTTAGTAACTAGCTTGGGTTATACTATTAGTTAACTCTATGAGACTTTTATTTTCTTTCTCTCCTTCTTTGCCCCAGTCATCTTTACCTCAAGCAGGAAAACCTACAATCCAAACGTAAGTAATGGTTTCATACACAATTCACTGCAGAAAACTTGCCATCCAGGCTTAAGGGAAAATCCTCTGCTCTTCCAATTAACAATTTTTTTCTTTCTCTTTTTAAATCTACATTTGCATTTGTGTTATAAAAATTTCAACAAACCTAGCAAATGGCTGGAAACACAAAGTTTTATTTTTGTCAATAACACCGGTGTATTTTTTCCCTTCTGTTTGCTTCGAGACATTGATCTTCATGTGTACTATCTTCTATTGCTTTGTTCAAGCTCTGGTGATTTTGTTAGCATTTTTGTTATTCTCTTGACACTGATTTTTCCTGTAGCTTTGCTAGACTTGATAGTTTCTTCTCCCACCAAAAAATCTCAGACATCTCCTCAGACCCCAGTAACCTAATTAAAACTCTGTATTGATGTACTACTTAGTTTAGTTTAGTAATACATCAATAAAGTAGAGAGCGGGTTGGAAGGCAAAGTCTCCCAGAACATCCTGAGGTATTTTGTATTGATTTAAATTACTTTCCACAGAGTAACTTTGTACTTCATCTGGTGCAGGTAGCATTATGTTCCCTCTGGAGCCATTAGTATGATGTTGATTTCAAACGTTATGGTCAAAATTCTGGTCACTCTTGCAATGGGAGTTTTCAGGGATGAGAAGCATACAGGTAATCCTGTCTCTCTTTTCCCTTTTTTCACACAGCCAAAATCTTGTAGACAGGGAAAGAGTCCTTTTATAACATGGAAAAAAACCCACAACCCCCACATATTTTAAAGGTTGCCAAGAGTATGGAATCAGGATTAGTGGTGGACTATCTACATTATTATAGTGATCAATGTGGGGTGCATTCCTCTAAGAGCTGAGTGAAGTGATGGAAACAACTCTGAACAGTTAATGGCATACTGCAGACATTCGAACTCTTGGCAACATCAGCAGATGCTGATGGTCAGAGTTTTGCTTCTGATTGCTTCCTCCACTCTTCCAAGACTTTGCTCCAGGAGGTTATCTGTCCCTAAACCACTAACTTTCAAGTTTGTTGTGATGGTTACTCACTCCCCTTTTCTCAGTATCTTCCTCCTGAAAAAGGAGAAAACAAACCCCTCTTTGAACAGTCTAACAGCCTGCACAGAAGAGAAGATGTATTTGCCCTGTGGCTTAGAATTCAACTGAACCAATGTTGCACAAGCCAGGTTTGGAAAAACTTCCATCTCGTCACTTTTTCCAAATGAGATGAGGACAAGCTGTTAGATCTGGATGTTGATACCGACAGCTTGGGAATCCAGACCCCAGCAACCGTGTCAGATCTCTGTATGGGCCAGCATATTTCTAAATCCTCTTCTTTTTTCCTTCTCATCTCCACTGCAGCCGGTGCTCCATAGCAGACACAAACAGAAGTATTGGACTAAATTTAGGGGAAGAGAGAGATTCCTGGTGCTTAGCGAGAGAAGATGGGAACCTCTGTGACCTCAGACATCATGAGACCTGGGATTAGAGAAGTTAAAGTATGGGAAGGACTATGATCATTTTACTGCAGTGACTATATCCCTCCTTACATTAAGAAAAGGGTTTGAATGTAGGAAACCAGACAATAGCCTTCCGATAAAGTCCACTCTGTTATGTATCCAGAGTCATTCTGCCTGCAAGTAGAACTGCCGTAATTCTTGTACAACTCTGAAATCTGCCATGCCTATATATTAACTCCAAATATTTACTTCTGTTCCGTCTACCCATCCATCTATCCATCCATTCATCTGTCCATCCACCTTTTCACCTTTCTTGGGAAGCCCTCATTACCAATCACACCACAAACTGTGACTAAAATCTATTTAGAGTGGAGTTGATATCAGACTCAGATAGTTTGGATAAAGTCAGGAATTCTGTTGCAGAAATTATTGCCATTCCATCTGGTTTATAAGGGTTGTTCTGAGGTAGAGGAGAAGCAAAAATGTTGGGATGGCATGGGCTAAATACAGTCCTTGTCCAGTCTGTGCTTTATATCCCACAGTAGAATGACCCAAATAGCAGATGCTTATAGCAGTACTGTTCTGTCAGTTCTTTTAGCCTAAAGCAATTGAGGCTGATTCAGTCTATCAGCCTGATTTGGAAATACTTAGATGAAACAGTTCTAGAGGTCTGTTTTGAGGGGGGTAGTCATGTCAGAGGGTTAATTCTTGCTTGATGGGAAAGTCCTTTCCCCACATCCATCTCCTCAGCAGAAAAAGCTCCAGCAATGTATTCTCTCTCCCAGGTCTTCGTCTGAGCTTGACTCTTTCCTTTAATCTATCTTCTTCCACTCCATTCTTGGTATCTGGGGCAGAAAAAAAGCTGTTCTGCCTATACCACTAAAGAGTATTAAACCAGCCCTGAGATGTGGTATAAAGCATTCCCAGCTACGTATCCAGGGGCTGCATTTTATTCTGGTTAGAGCTTTGTGTTTCTCAATTTCAGTCCTGTGTACAAAGAAAGGAAAACAGGCCTGAGGTAGAGAGCAGTTTCACCAACATTGGTGGATCTCCACAGTCAGTAACATCTAGCAAAGTAATTGCAGTTCTTCAAACAAAGCAGATAGGAACTGGAACTTCGTTTTCCCTCTAAATAAGTGTTCTACCAAGCACTTCAACATAGTCTGGATTAATATAGGATGACTATAGAACCACAAGCAGTAAAACTAATTCAGCCATATTTTATAACTAAAGGTTTTATTCCTATGGGTCATTTGTAAGCATCTTGCCTAGCGGAGAGTGAATTATTTGTGAATGATTATATGTGGTGGCCTCATTTGCTAGTGATTTAATTGTGTTATGTTGAGGGGAAAGGGGGAGCCGAGGATTTGGTGTACATAGGATGTTACTGAAGATAATCCCTCATTTTTTCACATTCCTTTTCTCATTTAGCAACGTCAATTCTAAACCTGAATAGTCAGAAAGTGACATTCAGCAAGATGATGTTTAGACTCGGGGATCCAGGAACAGCCCAATGACCCTTTTTCATCACAACAGTCAACACTTTTCAGGCTGGTACCGACCCAAAGCCTGTTAGCAGCTAAAGTCCTTGTCAAGACCAGGACTTTCAAGCCAAGTACACATCACAAAGCTGCCATGTAACTAGTGTTCATGCTGGAAGTCTCACCAGACAAGCAAACGACTAAAGGAATGTGGAGAGTGAGCTGCTTTCTTAACTTTAGTTGTTCTTTTAATGTGCAGATGAAGTAAGCTATGCTTCTTTTTTAGCTATTTGGTAGCTAAGCTGTTACTGGAACATGATCTTTCCATGATCTTTAGGTGCATTACTAAAATTGTGAATACGCTTTTATAAATACCACGTGATTCCACATGGCAAAGGTTACACTTCGGAACATCTCTTCTCCCAGTATTTTTTCCACACTGAAAGTGCATTTATGGAAGCGCAGTTTAGCAGAATATATGAGATACAGATTTCACTAGGAGACCAATTGGATTAGGACCTCAGCTGAATACTTTGTACGGCATATTTATGGTTACGGAGAAGCTAAACAGAGTGTCTAGTTAGAGACTGACTGATTCCAAAATTTATTCCATTATCTGTAGTTTAACGTTCCCAGTCATGAGTGACTTATCGTCCTGCATAAGGTCAATTTCCTCAATAGTAAGGATACTCATGGGAAAACTGTAATATAGCGGGGCTATTTATAATGTTGACACAGTCATTTGTAACACTAATCTCTCCTTATATAGTAATAACAAAGATACTGAGGATTCTGCTGAAGTAAATGCACTGAAAATTTAGTAACAACAAGGCCTAAAATCAAAGCTCAGTGACTCCCTGCATAAAGCCACTCATCTAATTTTTCCCCGAATTAAAGGATATACAAAGAGTCCAGTTGGTGGGTTCACTGAATATTTCTCACCGTTTAATTTTAAATCATTCATGATTTATGTAGCAGGAAAAAAAGTCCAAGTCTTTTGGATATGATCCACCATCTTTGGTTAAATTAACTTTTTCCTCTCTAAAATGTTTCATTGTTAAACTAGTTAGGAGACAGAGTATATTTCAAGATGACCGTGAGTAGCACTGTTTAATCACAGTGATCTCATCAGGGAGAAGAACTCAACATCATTAATTAATTGGACCTGTTTCAGACATTAGTCTATTCTCACTTTTCAAAAGACTTCTATGGGAATCTCATGTTTAAAAAACAGATACTATGATGTGTCCACCAAAGCGAATATATCAAATTATGTTAAATGTTCTGTATAGTCTGGGAAAAACAATAAACAGATGAGTCTTTAATATCTACAGGAAATTCCAAACACAAACTCTCATTCAGATCTAAGCTTACCTGTGTGGCCTGTGTTGTATTTATTTATTCTTTTTATTTATTCAAAGAAGGAAATCACACAAAATTAACCAAAAGTTTGAATCAAAAATTTCTCTTTTGAAAAGGTTTTAAAAGGAAAATCTGGAATGAAAGTGAGAAGACAGAGGGCTGAAAAAGCTTTATATCTGCTAGCAGGATGTCTTGGAATTAAAACACATATTGCATATAGGATTGTGGTTATGCTTTGAAGAGTTTATAAACAAAACACAGCTTCAATTGTTCCTGAAAGTACAACAGATTATTAGAGAACCAGAATGCCACAGATACTAGAAATCTGTACTGGTAGGCAGAGATGTGTTTAAGAGCAATAAAAAAGACTATGTACATCATATGTACATCAAAATTTGCTTACAAATTTTATGGAAGACAAAAATATGATGTATATTAACAGAATTTTTACTATTTTTTTGTGTTAAACATTCAATATAAAATAACACAAATTAAAGAAACTGCATCTATATACATGTACGTGTACATATATATGTAAGGATATATGTGTATACACACATGAATATACATCATGACTAAAAATTCTTGCATTGTAGACAACATTGCAAATGAAAGCATAAGCAAAACTTTGTGGACACTGAAAATCATAAAACAAGTCAAACCTTCTGTGGGAACATCTGAGCCATGATGGGTTCTTCCAATGTGGTTCTACCCGTTGCCAAGGAACCTGTTTGGTAGTTTCCCCAGACATATTTCTCAGTAACTCATTTTTATTTCCTTAAAGGACTCATCTATATTATTCTTTCTTTATCCCTGTTCAAAGAGAATGATGAAAGAATGGCCAATTTTTTTCTTGACAGGTTTTTGCCCAGCAAGAATACTTCACATTAAATTGATGAGCTAACAAAATCTCAGTTTAATTGCACTGACATCATAATAGCTACCTGGAAGTTGTTAGGCTATTATCAATGTATAACATGGATGTAATTACAATCACAGAATCATACAATGGTTAGAGTTTGCAGAGACCTTGAAGATCATCTAGTTCCAACCCCCCTGCCATGGGCAGGGACACCTGCCACTAGACCAGCTTATCCAAAGCCCCATCCAACCTGGCCTTGAATACTTCCAGGGATGGGGCTCACACAACTTCTCTGGGCAACCTCTTCCAGTGTCTCACCACCCTCACAGTAAAGAATTTCTTCTTAATAGCTGAGCTAAATCTACCTTCTTTTAGTTTAAAACTGTTACCCCTTGTCCTATCACTAAACTCCCTGATAAAGAGACTGTCCCCATCTTTCCTGTAGGCTCCCTTTAGGTATTGGAAGGATGCTGTAAGGCCTCTCTGGAGCCTTCTCTTCTCCAGGCTGAACAGCCCCAATTCTCTCAGCCTGTCTCCATAGGAGAGGTGCTCCAGCCCTCTCATCATCTTTGTGGCCTTCTTGTGAACTCGCTCCAACAGGTGCATGTCCTTCTTATGTTGAGGGCTCCAGAGCGGGACACAGTAATCCAGGTGGGGTCTCACAAGAGCAGAGCCTCTAGAATCACCTCCCTCAACCTGCTGGCCACTCTTCTTTTGATGCAACCCAGGATGCAGTCGGCTTTCTGGGCTGCGAGCACACATTGCTGGGTCGTGTTGAGCTTCTCATCAACCAACACCCTCAAATCCTTCTCCTCAGGGCTGCTTTCAATCCATTCTCCACCCAGCCTGTATTTGTGCTTGGGATTACCCTTAAGATATAAGTTCATGGTATTATCAGTCTAATAACTCCTTCAGAGCCTATATAACTGTATATGGAACTCTGTGAACCTTCTTCGAAATAAAGTTGCTAATAAAATGAAAAACGTATATTCAACATTAATATGTGGTAGATGTTGTTCAGTGTTTTGTGACCTGTAAAGTTTGTGGAAAAGAAGCCCAAAAGTAGCCTTATTGCTTCTGTTTTTAAATATTTTGTATAGGCACTCCATTTAGTACTGTTAAAACTCCAATTGAAATCCTCAAGTTTGATCTATAGAAGAAGGCATCATTGAGGAAACATAGGAAAAAAATTAAATTACTCCTTCCCTCTGTCCTCCATGTCCTAAAATCCACAACTTTATGTCTGTTCTCAGGAAAACCAGAAAGAAAAAAAAAAATCTTCACAAGTTTCCATTGTTTATTTTTTCTATTTCCACAAATATTTGGGCTAACAACTTGCAGATTTTGTATTGTTCCAGTACAACTGGAACTTTGAAAATCAGAGCTTGAAATGGAATTTGTTTCAGACTTTTATTTGTAGTTGTGGGAAAATATAAAATTAGTGATTTTTACAGTTATGCAGTTGAGAGGGATGAGAGACTTGGAGTCTACTGGAGACAAGACAACTCGTTCTCTAATTTTTTGGGATTATTTTTAGAAATAGGTATTTCTTGTATTTTAGAATAGTAAGATCATGGCAACAGCAATTGAAAATGGCCCAAATTAAAACTATAGGCTTTTTTTTAACCAAGCAATACTTCAATCCTTTCCTCTAAGAGTTTTATAGGACAAAAAACTCAGTTATTTGAGACATTTCACTTCTGCACTCTAATGCTTCTCTCTCCTCTCACTTTGAAATGTGATGCCATTGCCAGAAACACAGCTAAAATTAACTACAGCTTTGTTTCACTCACTTGCCTCTTCACAGTGCTGTCTACAAAATGGATTTAGATGAATGAATCTAACCAGAAGAGGAAGATATTGATTAATAAGAAATTGGCATAAATGTACTCATTACTTAACTTACTTGGACGGAAATCATTGTGTTCATCAAAGGCGTAACCAAAATACAAAAGCACATCTTCAAACTATTTTCTTAATGGTTCTTAAAAGTATACTTTAATTCATCAGCTTCTAATCCAGCAATATTTCAGTTGGTAAACTATGGGTTGGGCTATATTCTATCTCTACTTTCACCTGACAAAATGGTCCTGACCACAATGAAGTTACATTTGCCTTGGATGAAATTTAAGATGAAGCTCTCACCTTGCTTAACACTGAATATATCCAATTGTATAGTCTCCCTAATTCTTGTCTTTTTTGGTAGCTCCTCCAGTGGCAGAAGATAAATGTTAATCAAACCTTTTGAATTTTACATTAAGGGAATTTATCTGAAGTAGCACATTTGTCACAGCTTTTAAATTCCTCAGCTTAAAGAAAGACCCATTACTCAAATCCAGCTTACACAATGGGCAACATGGTGGTTGGCCTAAGGCAGCCTTAACCACCATGAAGCCTGAAACTTCATGCCAGACTTACATTACTTCGTCACTTAATGGTGATGATGAGGTCTGCAATGTTACTCCATTTTCTTGAGCTATGACTAAAATCTGCTTTTATACATATGGTCTGCTGGATATTAAACTTTAGAAAGTTCTTGAAAACTAGGTTGATTCTTACAGACTTCATGTTGCCTTTTGCATCCAAACTGATTACCAGACATTTACTAAAACTAGAGTGGACTGGTTTTAGATCCTTCTTAAAAGAAATTCCCCAGCTTTCCTCTTATTTTTTTAACTCAAAAAAAAAAAAAAAAAAAAAAAAGCAGCATTGTCAATTGGCAATCATAGGGGACTGAGAAAGCACTCACATCTAATTTGAATTTGCCTCTTGTTGCAACAGACCATCAGTCAGAGAAAGGCAAGGAGTTGCACTATGCATGACCCCATGATCATTGCTTTTTGGAGCAGTTGTGAACCTCTCTACATCATCATGCTGTGAGACCACATGAACTGATTCCCCAGGGCTTTCCTTCTTGTATTCTTAGTCAATGGTCATGTGAAGGTGAAGAAACAGAGTTTGTGTAATGTACCTTGGTGCTGCGCTCATTTGACATGAATGGACTTGAAGGACAGATGATTGGTGACATTTTAACAACCATTTTTATGATGAGCCCAAAGACAGAATGTGCAGTGTTAGCACTGAAACTGAGGAGAGAACGTTATCTTATAGGATCTCAGAAAGTGTAGCAATCGGTTCAGTCTCAAAGTCTTCCCTTAAAAAGATCAATTACTTGTGCAAATTTATGAAAGCATATTTCCTTAACTGCAGGGGACATGGAATACTTCCATCCAACCACAAGGGTGCTGAGGAAAACAGTATTATTAGTCTCTCTTTTTTGCCCTTTTTTATTGGGCTGTCCCACTGAAACCGGAAAAAGAAAACCAAGGGTTTGGGGTTTTTTTGTTTGTTTGGGCTTTTTAACAGCTTCAAGATATTAATTGACATACTGACTCCAGGGAATCCATTGCACAACTTCTACTGGCTTCATCAGGATCAAACCTAATTTACTGTGTGAAGTCACACTCAAGATATGTACATGCTGAACTGAAGACATGAGAAGTCTAAGATGCATGAGAAGGGGTTCATGAGAGAAGAGATGAGGAGGAAGAAAAAAAGCTAACAGACTGAGTATCCAGTCTACTCATAAAGGCCAGTCTGTGCTTTAGAGATCTAAGTGTGTATGTACTGGGAGGCAAAGGAAAGGTTGCTTAAACATAAACTATTCCATTTAGCCACTTCAATTTTTATGGAACAATGTGATCCCAAACAGCAAATGAAATAAAAAACCCCAAACCTGTGACACTGCTGAACACTTCAGTAAAGTAGCCAAAATATTTTAAGTTTGCAAATATACTTAAGAAGAAAAAGAAAGAACTCCAAATTCAGTACCAGGAAGCAGACTCTCACTTACAGTGTAAACTTTGACGTGCTTTCCCAAGGCTCCACACCACCTCACCTGCCACAGAGTTCCTGTATGTACACCAGGGATAACAGAGAAAACATGCCTCTGGTTGTGCTTATCTAAACATGAAAGTACATTGAGGCTTCGTATTTGTAAAATAGAATTATTTTGGAAATTCTTAGTGCTCTTATTATCATAAAAACTTTTGTGGTAATGTGTGCCTTTACAAATGCTGAAAAACATTTAATACATTGGCTATAAGAAATTTATAATGTCTGCTATCACAACTGGTCTGTCGCAGTTGCATTTGGTAGAAATAGGATGTGCTTCAGCAATTCTAAAAATTAGACAGGTAATACCATCTAATTATACGCAAAGGGATTGTCTTCTTTTCCTTAATATATTTTTCAGTATAAGCTTCATTTAGGAACCTAATGCTATTACTTAAAAAGAAATAATTGTTTTGTCTTTCTTTGTATGTTTCTGATTCTCATAAGACACTTCCGCTGTTAAGAAAATAAGCTTTTCTTGTCCTCATGGGACATAAAATTAAGCAGACTCTCTCTGAGATTTTTATGATCCTGATGCTTTGTGCATATTTCCTGTGGCAGACAAGTTATGCTACAGTGACAAAGCAGGTGTCAGCATGACCTTGCTGTTTTATACAAGCTATCAGTGAGAGCTACCATGAGACAGCCTTGGATATGCCTTGGAAATTGTTGTAGTGAATTACTTAAAGCGTTAGGCTATACGTGCAACCTGGTACTAAATAACAGAAGTGAATGTTTCTTCATGTAAACATTTGGCATTTGGATTTTGCAACAAATTAATCATTACATTGCAGATAAGTGGAAGGTAATTTGCCTTCTTCCATTTGTATTCTTAGGACGAGAACTTCTCCCATTGCCCCTGTTGGGTTTTACTGAGCAAAACTGATGCTGACCTTGACAGGATCGCAGGAGATAATTGTTAAGATGGCCAGTCTGCATCCTGATGTATTTAAGGAACACGTGCCTGATAACAAGAATATACTGAAGAAAAGACAGAAGAGAAGGCAAAAAGAATAGTTCTCTGAATGTATTTGGTAGATATTTTTGGCTGCAGACTGAGAGAATGTCACAGAATATGTTGTTGCCCAAAGGCTGTTGATAGTAAACGTATGTCATAAGGTTAGTCTGTCCCCTGTGGACATACAAATAGACTCATGATAAAGAAGAATGTGCACTTATTTTTTACCACTTTAGAGCAGAGTGGGATTTCAATAACCTTTTGAATAGCAGTTTTGGAGTAACTGAGGCATTTTTATGCCAAGATGTGTATGTGACAATCCAGGAAAAAAGAGTAACTGAGGTATCTTGAATATTGAACAGGCATCAGCACACATTGCAGAGATCTTCATAGTTCTCTGAATGGTGCATATCCCCAAGCCTGATAAACTAAGGCAAGTGACAGTGTCAGAAGTTGCTAGGCCTTATGCTAAATCTCAGAGAATCACTCCATTGGTTCTATCTTATTGCAAAATTCCCTTGTGCAGAAACATAAGCATTTGTTCACATGCAGCCTGCCATTCTGAACAGCTAGGTCTCTTGTTTTTTGAGCAGATCAGTCACACATGCTTCAGCAGTGGGAGAGGAAGACACCTAAATTCCTGAAAGAACTGTGGCTCTTTGATGCCTCACATTAAAGACTCAGTGGCATTGAAAGTAGTCCAATATACAACTGAAAGGATCATTTTAGTTCAGAAGCAGAGAGGGTTGTATCTGTTGTTGTGTGGTATCCTATTGAGAAAGTACTCTAAACACAAAATGAAAATGACTCCACAGCCCAGGATAGTCCAGACCCTCCATCTGTTAGTTAGCAGGAGACTGCCTTCACCGTCACAGTCTGAGAGAGACTCAGCTAAAAGCTACTTTTAAAAAAAATCTTTTTATGGTAAAATCCATAGTATGATTTTAATAGAACCAAGAAATATTCCTAGGGTGAGTGAGAATGAGCAAGAATTTTCATCTGATAATAGAAAACAATATGTTAGCAAGTAACAGAACTCAACAGGAGTGGATTTGTAAAATAAAATGGTGTTGAGGACCCAATGTCTACACTACAAATGTTTGAAGAATTTTACTTCAAGGTTGTTCCAGTTTGGCCTGAAGGAAAATTAGCTGTTGAGGGTATGTCAGGTGGGCTCGTACTCCAGTTTAGGAGGTGTCCATTTCATGGACTTTGAAACTATTCTGCGAAGCGAACCAAAAAGTTGGAAACAGTGAGGAGATTCATTTCAAAGGTACATCTGCTTTTATAGATTCACTGGGCTTTTTAAACTCTGAAAATTACATGAAAGTTACTTATAGAATCTCAGAATGGTTGAGGTTGGAAGGGACCTCTTGAGGTCATCAAGGGAGGTCATTCTGCCCCTCTACTCCTCTCTGGTGAAAGCCAACTGCAGTATTGAGTCCAGGTCTTGGGCCTCCAACACAAGAAGGACATGGACCTGTTGGAGCGGGTCCACAGGAGGGCCACGAAGATGATGAGAGGGCTGGAGCACCTCTCCTATGAAGACAGGCTGAGAGAGCTGGGGTTGTTCAGCCTGGAGAAGAGAAGGCTCCATAGAGACCTTATAGCAGCCTTCCAGTACGTAAAGCGGGAAAAGATGGGGAGGGAGTCTTTATCAGGGAATTTAGTGATAGGACAAGGGGTAACAGTTTTAAACTGAAAGAAGGTAGATTTAGCTTAGCTATTAAGAAGAAATTCTTTACTGTGAGGGTGGTGAGACACTGGAAGAGGTTGCCCAGAGAAGTTGTGTGAGCCCCATCCCTGGAAGTGTTCAAGGCCAGGTTGGATGGGGCTTTGGATAAGCCGGTCTAGTGGCAGGTGTCCCTGCCCATGGCAGGGGGGTTGGAACTAGATGATCTTTAAGGTCCCTTCCAACTCTAACCTCTATTTCAGTTTATGCCCATTGCTTCTTTTCCTGTCACTGGGCTCCACTGAAAAGAGCCTGACTCCATCTTCTTTTCACCCTCCCTTCAGATTGTTATATACATTGATAAGATTCCTCTCTTGAGCCTTCTCTTCTCCAGGCTAAACGGTCCCACGTTCCTCAGCCTGTCCTTATATGTGATGCTCCAGTCCCTCAATCAGCTTCATTGCCGTTCATGGCTGGACTCTTTTCAGTGTGTCCATGTCTCTCTTGTACTGAGCAGCCCTGAACTGGACCTGATACTCCAGGTGTGTCCTCACCAGTGCTGAGTAGAGGGGAAGGATCCTCTCTCTCAATCAACTGGCAACACTTAGAATCACAGAATCATAGAAACGTCTAGATTGGAAGAGACCTTTAAGATCATTGAGTCCAACCATCAACATAACTGCCAAAACTACCACTAAACCATGTCCCTAAGCATCACGTTTACCTGTCTTTTAAATAACTCCACAGATGGTGACTTAACTGCTTCTACGGGCAGCCTGTTTCAATGTTTGATAACCCTTTCAGTGAAGAAATTTTTCCTAATATCCAATCTAAACCTCCCCTGGTGCAACTTGAGGCCATTTCCACTTGTCCTATCGCTTGTTCCTTAGGAAAAGAGACCAGTTCCCATCTCTCTACAACCTCCTTTCAGGTAGTTGTAGAGAGTGATAAGGTCTCCCCTCAGCCTCCTTTTCTCCAGACTCAACAACCCCAGTACCTCAGCCACTCCTCATAAGACTTGTTCTCTAGACCCCTCACCAGCTTCATTGCCCTTCTTTGGACATGCTCCAGCACCTCAATGTCTTTCTTGTAGTGAGGGGCCCAAAACTGAACACAGTATTCAAGGTGGGGCCTCACCAGTGCTGAGTACAGAGGGACAATCGCTTCCCAAATTCTGCTCAGCACACTATTTCTGATACAAGCTAGGATGCTGTTGGCCTTCTTGACCATCTGGGCACGCTGCCGGCTCATATTCAGCCGGCTGTCGACCAACACCCTCGGGTCCTTTTCCACTGAGCAGCTTTCCAGCCACTCTTCCCCAAGCCTGTAGTGCTGCCTGGGGTTGTTGTGACCCAAGTGCAGCACCTGGCACCTGGCCTTGCTGAACCTCATACCATTGGCCTTGGCCCATCGATCCAGCCTGTCCAGATCCCTCTGAAGAGCCATCCTACCCTCAAGCAGGTCAACAATCCCACCCAGTTTGGTGTTGTCTGCAAACTTACAGAGGGTGCAATTCTGCTAATGCATCTCAGGATACCATTAACCTTCTTTGCTGCAAGGACATATTGCTGGCTCGTGGTCAACTTGGTGTCTACCAGGATGCTGAGGTCCTTTTCTGCAAAGCTACTTTCCCACTGGGTGGCCCCTAGCATATATTGGTGAATGGTATTGTTCTTCCCTAGGTGCAGGACCTTGTACTTCCTCTTGTTGAATTTCATGAGGTTCTTGTCAGCCCATTTCTCCAACCTGTTGAGATCCCTCTGGATTGTAGCATGACCCTCTGGTTTATCAGTTTTGCATCATCAACAAACTTGCTGACGATACACTCTGCCCCATTATCCAGATCAGTAATGAAGATAATAAAGACAGTTAATACTGATAATACTGATCAGACACAGTATTGACCCCCCAGTGTATGCTGAGGACAGGCCTCCAACTAGATTTCATGCTGCTGGTCACCACGCTCTGGGCCCGGCCATTCAACCAGTTTTCAATCCACCTCACTGTCAGCTCATCCAGCCCGTACCTCATCAGCTTCTCTATGAGGATCTTCTGGGAGACAATGTTGAAAGCCTTACTGAAGTCTAGGTAGTCAATATTGACTGCAGTCCCCTTGTCCACTAAGCCAGTCATTTCATTGTAGACGTTTATCAGGTTGTTCTCCATAACAAGGTGACAGAAATGATAACTAATAAACAGTTAGGGAGAAAAGGTGTATAATATAAACAACAATGTTATTATAAGGAATACCTTTAAACTACACATTAGAAGAGAGTTTTTTCTTAACAGAAACTTTAGTGAAGCTGCCCATTACATATAGTGGTATCATGAGACTTACAATGTGCCTGGAGAGGGCCTGTTTCAAAATCTGCAAGATAAAAATTAATGCTAAGATTTCAATATATTCAGATTTCAAATAGTCAACACTGCAGCGTCATAGGTGTAAGTCTGAGCAGGGCTGTAGAAAGAAAAATATAATCCTATTTTTCTTTAACTTTTTTTTTTCCTTTGTTCTTTTTCCTTTTTTTTTTTTTTTTTAAATAATCTGTCTTGAAACTGATTGCGCGCAGGGAACAGAATTCCCAGCTCTATCTCAAAAAATAATCCCCAGGTACTGCATTTCCATGCTTATAATTTACAGATTAAATGTTCCTAGGCATAAAAACATGGCTGTAGTTCGTAGTGATTGGTGCCAACTACCTGAATATTCAGCTAGTGTGATGGAAAATATGCAGCCTCCTCCATACTCCTCCCTGCCGTCTCACTGTCCTTTATCCCCCACAACCTTCTGTTCTCTCTGTTTCAATAGCTCCTCTCACTATAATTCTGCTTTCAATTCTTGTTTGGGTTATCTTTGGCTTTATTTTCAAATAAATCTCCAGCATAAGGAGTAGAGGTGCAGTGAAGGATAAAACTGTTGCAGAATATGTGACTCAAGGTCACTGAAGGATGTGACATATTTTCTTTTTGTTTCTCTTGTTCCACCCTCTTTCAAGGTGGTGTGGTTTATCTAAGGACTGTATGCCTACAAATGAAACAAATCGTTCTTTATTTTATACCTCATTATTAAAAAATTTGGTTTTTTAGAAAATTGTTGTTCACTGACTGTAGGGTGCCACCTATTGAATTACAGTCTAATAAAAAACAACTTTAACTGTGTACAGTTTATAAGAATACACTTTGTACAGTGGCAGGAAAAAGTACCTGAGTTTTTAAGTTATGAGCAATGATTTTCTAATGCTAGCCCAGAACTGTCTTCATAGCTCATCATTATTGTGTTGAAAAGCTGAGGGTAATAGCAGACCCTACATGTCAGTAAATAGAACCATGATTTCACAGACAAGTTGATCATAAATTATAACTGTTCTGTTTATATCACATGAATTTAAAGATATATAGAGAGACCGACTTGAAAAAATACAGTAAAGAAAAACAATTTTATATTGCTAGCGGAGAACCGTGGAGGTCGAGTAATCTGGCACTGCCCGGCTCTGCTCCTACGTGGTTGTGTGCCTGAGTTTATAGAACTGCATGAAATGAACTCCAGAGGAAAAAAAAAAAATTAAAAATAATTGAAAATATTAGCAGAGTCAATATTCTACTTCAAAAGGAATTTGGTTTTTGTACTAAAAGTGGACATATGACAAGTAATAAGCAAGGTATATGCATTTGGCTGCATTTGACATGCAAAGAATATCATTCACCAACTTCCTTGAAGAAATAAATCTTATGCCTGCTGATGTCTTAGTACTTTTTGTGTCCAACTGCCTTGTGTGATATAAGGATTATGTCAGGGTGTAGTGGATGGTAAATTTGTCAAGGATTGCATAATCCAAAAGCTACTGAAAGGAAAGAGATGGTTCCTTTTCACTTCATCTAGCCTTGGATCAGGCTTCAGGTGGTTATTGCTTCATTCTGTGGATACCAGCAGGGCTTCAGAATCGCATAACTTGTATGTGCTGTCAGGCCATTTTGTACTGAACTGAGAAACCAGCTAAAAGGAAAGATCTCTTTACACCAATTGCACACCTTAGATGGTTCTGGTTTTTTGCAGACAATACTTGTTCAAGTTCTTACTATGCCGTGCTGAGTAACAGTGCAAGCTGGTAGGATGAGCATTCACAAACTTTCTGAACAATTAATAAGGAGACAAGCTGTAATGTTGAGCATGAAGAACATAAGTACGTCTGTCTAACAGTAGCACATTTCTAATTGCAAAAGGGAAGCTTCTTTTTGTAATTGAGAATTCACTGCTGTGTGAATCTGCCTTTTAAATGATGACCATAAATGCAAAATTACTGACAATAGTTCCTCACAAATGTATACTTAGGCTGTGTAATTATCATTTATATTTTATATCTGTATTTTCAGTTCTTGGAGAAGGCTTTTTGCAACAAAACCAAAAATTAATCATCATTCTGTTCAGTGGTTACAAGTAATTTTACAATATTTTTTAAGCTGAGCCCTCAGTGCTTTATTGTCTCTCTTTAATTATGACATAGTCAACAGTACTGCACATGGTCTTTACTGCATAATTGTCTGATCTCCCAGGAAATACTGGGGATTTCTGGGCTGCAACAGTAGGCCAACATTTTGAAACCTGGATGTCTTCTGTTAAGTCTTTAAATCCATATTGAGGCTCATAGATAAATATGACCTAACTTTCATTCCTCTAACTCTTTTTAGTTGATTCATGACCACTTAATGTCTTTGAAAAGCGGGCCAAATTTATGTAGAAGTATCAATATGGATTTAAAAATCTAATTTCAGATGCTTAGCAGTGGCCTAAAAGATTGTGCTGTGGTTTCCAATTTTAACATGAGCATCATTATAACTGTCTTTTGCAGGCAGGTCTACTTCTGCTAAAATCAGTGGGACCTGGGCCAGTATCCAGTTGGGGCAGGATTTGGCATGTTATAAGGAAAACGTTTAATTGTAAAAAATAAGGAATTGGAAACTATGGTACAATTTGTGGTGTTCCAAGGATGCAGATAAATAATTTTTACTTTTTATGTGTTTGTAATAAGAGAATAGATATGCTATTAAGCTTTTTTGTGATCCATTCTTTGGCAGGATGTCAGTGTTTATGATGATCTTCATTTGTAATCCTGTGTATTAGCATACCCTCCTTTACAATTCCATCTGACAGCTACTCCAAATTCATAGATTGCCCTGCTAGAGGCTTCCAAGGTCATAGTCCTTCAATGCACCGTTTGTCAAATTGCTCTGACACACCTCCTGCTGGCAAGCCTGCTCGTAGGGTGTTAATATTCCTTTACAGAGCCACATGACCTTGAAAATTGATTGCAGGCTGCGGTAGAAATGTCAAAAAGCTCAGGGAGACGAAGGTAACTGGTGATGATGATGTCAGGAATCTGATACGAGTTGCAGAAAGTTTCTTCAGAGGAAGCAGACATTGCACACACATTTCTGAAGTCGCTCACAGGATGTTTCAAGAGCATTAAAGTTTGTGGCACAGTATGAGAACCATACATTTTTGTAATATGACTGTGAAAGCTCATGTTGAACCCATGAGATTGATAACGTAAGTGCCTGTTAGCACTGGTATGCCTACAGAATTGTACCTACGGAGAAAATGCTTTCAACAAGAGCAAAGAGTGTGCTACAAATGAAACCTTTGGTTTAACAGTAACTAACGTTGTCAGGAAAATGGTCCAGTACATCAGACTTGATCTTATTTTCATAACTACCAGTATAGACCAATACTTAGATATGTTTAAGTTAAAGCATCGTGCAGATGCGAGTCAGATCAGAATCAGGTCCTATTTTTTTTAACAATCAGATACAAAGGAATTCTGAAATCTTACCTGGAATTTAATAAGCAGTTGCATATAAAAGTAAAGACATATTTTGTACTTAAAATTTTGGTAAGCGCTAATTTAATATGGGAATTCAAATGAACTGGGAAATGCTCTGTCTGCAGTTTATACATCTTACACTGTATGGTGGCAAACTAAATGTGGTCACGCAGTTTCTTGTTGTGCTAAGACCCTCATGGTTTCCAGAGTTTGAAATGCCTGCTTGTTTCAACAAGATGGAAAATGAATCAAGTGAGATCAAAGCAGTAAAGTGAATTTTTATGCAACAAAACACATGCTTAAAAAGTGAATCATCAGCTAAAACACATACAATTGCTTGTGGGTATATTTCATAGCAGAGGCATAATCAATATGACAACCCAAGTTAGACCCTATACTAACAATAACTTCAGAAATGTCTTTGAACACTCTTTGTTAGGCTATACAGCACATCCTTTGACTTAGACTGCTTTTGATTACATCAATGCAAACAACACAAGAGTTTTAAAACTCATCAGCATATTTATAATTCTTTGGTAAAACAAATAAAATTGCCAAATTTTTTTCTGGCCTTTCTTTTTTTTTTTTTTTTAAATAAGCTCAATTTTCGTCTTATTTTTTAAAATAAGCTCAAATGTAAGTACATTTCTTCAAATATAAATGGTCTGACATTGCACCTCTCATTTTATTCATTTATTTTCACAGAATAAGTTTTTCTCTCTCAGTCTCACACTCTCTTCTTTTTCTTTTTTTTCCCCCAAGCTCGACACCTACAGTTTCTTAGACTTGAATGTGCACCTGCTAAACTCCTAAAGTAAGGAAAGTAACTTTGTATGAGAAAATGTCAGGAAAGGCAGAATCTGAAATTTATTAACCAAGATACGGCAAATGTAAATGTCAGCTTTCATAACTCTGGCTACATGGGGTTGCAATAGATTTTTCGACTGTCTGGGCAATGAAAAGTGAACTTTTGAAGTGTATGTATATATATATATATATATATATAAAATGAAACAGCACTATACCTGATATAAGAAAATGGTATCTAGCTAGGGGGCATTTTTTGAAGTAAACTACTGTATACTTACTTACACCCCAAAGTTTTCATATTAAAAATAAAGTTAGTGTATGTAAAACACAAAAATATATATTTTTCATCTTTTATCACTCATCTTTTAATTATTTGCAAAAATAAAGATGAAGAGAGATGCGTCAGCATGTGTTCATATCAAATATATTCTCAAATCTCACCTGTAAACTGTTAAATACTGCTGCATGAGAACTTCAGAATAACTTAGACTCAAAAGAGTTTAGTGAACATCAGTAGAGACAATATAAAAAGCCAAAGAAAAACTCCTCTCCCCAGCTGGCACAGAGAGAAAAACAGATATTAAAATTTTATTATAAAATAAACTCTAAATTTTGTAGTTTAAAACATTCCTTCAGCTTCAGCACAAAAAAAAAAAAAAAAAAAAAAAAAAAAACCACCAAAAACAAAACCCGAAAACTTAAAGCACTGCGCAATATCTATCAGTACTGTATTTGTAGGTCTATGTTCATGGTTTGGAGTATTATTTCCTCTTCTAGAGAAAGGAGACTAATTCAGAGCAAAAATTACCTTTTGTGTGGTCACTTCAGTGAGTGTCTGCACAGGTTTTGGTTATGGAAACATTAGTCTTTCCTCCCATGGAATTCAAAATCTGGCTATGGTGGAGGATCATAACTCAGCTGACTGCTCAGAACTGAGTTTCAGCTCAATGGAATTAGTGAAGTCAAGTGTCAAAAAAACCCCCGACAACTGAAAAACAACAGCAACAATAAATGTGGTCACTATTTTTTTCTGTCTCACCTCATATGTTACATTTGATAAACAACAGAACTGGGAACCATTCTCCTGTGCAAGCACACGCACATCATTTACTATGTCGTAAATGCATGGTAGAATTTTTCATATAAAAGATTTTTATTTCATAGCTATATTTACTTGTTGAAAGTAGAATGATCGTGAAAAAATGTTCAAAATATGAGATGTATGATATAAGTGAAAAATATATCAGGTTACATGCTGCTTCCCTAATTATTGTCCTTTGATCACTGCTATGAATTTCATCATCCTCATAACGGCAGTGATCATCTTATTATAGTTACTCACCTTTTAGTACTTGCCCTTTTATTCACTTTTTACTGCTGCTGCCACAATTCCATTTCAACAAAGACAGATATAGTGAAACTAGGAGTGTAGTCCTCACTGAAAGATAAAATAGATTTTACAAACAGCTTTTCTCTGGGCAAAGCTATACACTGCAGTTGTAGCAATACAAAGGTAACCATTACATATCTTAGAGAGCTACTCACCTGTATATTCTGTAAAGTATGCACAGATGCACATAGAAAACAATGTCTAAAGGAACCTTAAGGTAGACGTGGTGTATTGTTCAAAAGTTCAGTTCAGTTCAGTTTCAGAATAAATGTAGCTTTCATCCACAGTTTACTGCTCAGCAGAGGAGCTTTTCTGTTGGGTAATAAATACATCTTTATTCTCAACACTTGATCATGGAAAACAGCTCCAGTTCCTCAAAGCAAACAGATGTATTTTAAGGTAATTGAAGTCACATGTGCTTCCAGATAATCAATAGCTCATTCAGAAATAATTTACTTGTTACAAGGCAAAGCCTATATCAGGTCATTTAAAATTAATTTGAAGGAAAATTTATGTCTATGACCAACATTTAGATGTCTCTTTAAAATAAGATGGGTGATGGCAAGTACAAACAAACATGCACTTTATCACAATTAGTACCTATAATAAAAATTTCATTTTCAAGAGGCATTCACTAAACAATTCTCACAAATGGATGACTGTTCCCATTTCATATCTTGATAAACCAAGGCAATAACTGTAAGAAATAAGAATCTATAAAGAAAATAGTTCTCAGAGTGCTCACAGTAAAGATAAAAGTCTGCAGTGATGAAGTACTGTAGAAACAAACATATGATAATAACAGTTCAATCACTACTCTTCACTTTTTCTAAACTTTCTGATTAATAACAATGAAAATACTATGTATGTATTTTAATTTCAAATGGCCGAGCCTAACACTGCATTGTATGTCGGTAGACATAATAATTTATTTTGTTTTTTTAAATAAAGACATAGCTTTTACCTGAGTGCGATGACACATTTGTACTTCTCATTTGACACCTCTCTGATGTTTTGTAAGACCTAAAAGGAAAAAAATAAAACGTGGGGGAACAGTCAGCCTGAAGCCAGTTAATATCTTGTGATTCACTCCACTTCCCAAGCTGTCATCACAGTCAAGACTAAATGGCAGCACTTTTTTGCATAAAGTTAGGTACATGGTTGAGAATTAGTCTCAGTATTGAACTGGACTGAAAGCAAGGTGATATTTGAGAAGTTTAAGATGAACATTGAAACCCAAATCTACTGATATTTATGAGGATGTTCAAACTATTTGACTATGTATCAGAATTAGGGACAACTAATTCTTCAACTTCTCAACTTCTTCAACTTCGTGGCTTCTGTACTTGTGAGGAAGGGAAATGTTTTGGGCTCCCTAGCCTTGCTTAGGAATTGCTTCAGTGATGTATATCCACTGAATGAGATACAGACACAGGTCTGGATCAGGAATGACAGTCTCCAGAGTTAAAATATCCCAGGATTTACACTGCAGAGAAAGTAAAGGGCTTGATCCATTTTACATCATTTGGTTTCTTTGCTGCACAGTTTTATCAGGAGTTGAGTGCTCCACGCACTTGAAAATACCTGGTAAGTAGATCAGTCTTGCCAAAAATAGAATTAAACTCCAGTTCTTTTCATAGAGATCATTAAACTGAGAAGGATGCTGATCCTCAATTTCTGATTTAAAAGTTACTTTAGATGCAGAGCAATTATTTCAAAGAAGGATGATAGCACCAGCACCATATTGCTAAAAAAGTCTGTCATTCCATTTGGTGCCTGTCAAGGTACTGGTGTGCCAAGAAGCAGCTCAGCCCCCGCAGTGGAGTTAAACAAAAGTACACCTTATTCCTTCACATTGAGTAGGCTAACGTAGAGGTTGCCAAGCTTTTAAGATAGCAAGTTTAAATATAGGCAACTCAATTCCACCTACATTCTGTTTTGGGTACCAAGGTCGTCTATAGGATTGAGCTCTAAATTTCTGGTGGAACTGAGATTACATTTGCTGCAAACCTTTTAATCTTAATTAGGTTTCTTGCCTGAAGAAAGAGCGTATCTGCCTATATTCAATTTAAGGCTCAAAAAAAGCTCATGAATAACTAGTTTTCAAAAAGAAAAAAATAAGAACAAACTGAAACTTTTAGTCAGAAGGAAAAACTGGAGGCTGCTTTAAGATGTTAAAGAGAGTGAGGGCAACAAGCCAAAAACAAGCCTGTCAGATTGTATTTGTGACTCGCGTTGTCTTTCCTATGAAATTGTTGTCTCCAAATGCACTTTATTTTTGAACATTCTGACAATAAAATTACATGAGAAAGTACTTCCTTCCCAAGACATATTTGCTGAACTATTATTGTCAAAACAGCTATCTCATGTTCATCAGATTGTTGTCTATTTATTGAAATTCAGTAAGCAGTTAATGAATAAGAAGTTTGCAGAAAATTGTTTAAAATGATTGGAAATAGCTGTTAACACTGGTTATATAACCAAGCTATTTTTATGCATCTTCTCTGGCATTATTGTGTTTAATCATAATTAGAAAACTCTAAGGCATAAAGATAACATTACTTTTATCTTGTTGAATTTTTGGAGAGAAATAGTAGGAAGAGTGATAGCAGAGGAAATGTATTTCCAAAATATTTTTAGACTTTGATATAATAATCTTTAAAATTTGAGTTAAAAAAAATGAAAGATGATCACAAAATACTTGTTTTTTATGTAACTTGGTTGTTGAACTAAATAACTTCTTCATTCACAGGATAATCCCTCATTCTTTTTTCGTTCAGGTTCATAGTCAACAACAAAATATTTAATTCTATATTTAAGTTTAAATTTAAATGAGATTTCTAAATTTTGATAGTTTTTGTTCCAGGTTCCAATTAGATTATTTCATTTAAATAGCTCCATTACATTTTGTGATGCACATGTAATATACAACCTTAGTGTCCTGCCTTTTGGCACTTTCACAAAATGTAAAATGAACAAGAGGAAAATGAACAAGAGGAAAAGAAAGAAAAAGAAGTTCCATAAGTTCAGAGGCGCACTTACAGAAGATAGCAGTAGAACCAAGGTTCACTCTAAGCATGGTTTCAAATACTGAAATCATGCTGCCATTCAGCCCACAGATGAAAAGCTAAACCAAATCTAATCCTCTAATTGTCTGAGATTGGGCAGTATTGCTGGTTACTGACTCAAAAAATTGTCTCTGCACTTTCTATGTATAAAGGAGAAGATGAAAGGTCCCAAATTTCAGCAGTTTTAGTCTTAATCTAGTGTTTAACTAGTTTGACAGCTGAGACCTGTAATATATTAAAATATGTTAAGTATACATAGTCATGGTATGTTAAAGAAGTCTTGAGGAGTGGAACCAGAGACCTGGACAGAGGAGGAAGAAAAGTGAGAAAACATATGTTCCTGGATAAAGAATGAGGTAACATAAACGTCACCCAATACATTTTTAGAACTCTTTCTAAAACAAAAATGGGAAATACAGTTTCCTGCCTTGTACTGTGTGCACACCCACTGAGTATGAATGGACAAATGGTTTAAACACCACTGACAATGCTTGACATGATGCAGAAGACCACTAACTAAAAATCTCCAGTTCATTCCAAAGAATATTCCAGAACATCTGTAAAGAACCCGCACAAAACTTTCCAGAAAGACCATAAACGTTTGATTCATGAAACTATTTTATACTCCAGCAGTTTACACTTCAGTGCTGAAGCAAATATAATGACCCTAGAAGACAGTTTCTGAAGATAGTGACTCTTTTGGATTGAAAATAATAAAGTTGAAAAAATTACAGACACAATTATCTGTCAGTGTAATCACCTCCACCACTATTCACACATGATTTGGTTTAATCAGCATCTACATTATACTATGTATGAGAAGGCTTCTTCACTTAATTTCATGACCTACATGCTAAAGGACAATATAGGTTTAGTCGTAGGAGATCCAAAACAGATTTAGAGGTGTTGTCCGCATCAGTAATTTGGTTTGAGCAGGTCTAGCTCGGCTGAGAGCTCAGCACCTTTCCTGGAAGGGCAAGGTTCCTGGAGCATCCCGTGGTGCATGTATACAGCACAGCAACCACAGTAATCCAGTGTAAAATTCACCATATGCGTGTAAGGTATGCAGTGGTTCAGGTGGGCTGGTGTGTACTGATGTGCTGGAGTAGCACTTTTTAGTTCTTCAGTGATTACCTTTTTATCATTTGGCTGCCTGAGTTGCAGAGGATTCTTTTTGTATGTTGTGTCATTACTTTTTTTCCCCAGTTTCTACCACTGTATGTCCATGCCTGTGTGAATATTACTAAAACACGAAAATAATCCAAGATATATGTGTTGTACCCATATAACCAGCTTGATACTAGTTTAATTACAGTGATGTTTACTTGGTAATAGTAATCCTGATAAAGCTTTCACATTCAACTTCAAATAATTCCCCAGTAATATGACTGTTGCAGTGTGGATCTATCATAAAATATGGGAAAAGAGTATGAATGGCTTGCAGTATAGCATTTTCTCATATCCACATTACCATTTTAGCACCCTTTTAATTCAGCTGATACTTCACCTCTACCTTGAAAATACAAGCTAATAAAACAAGAGATTGTAAGATGTTGGTGAGAGTCTGTAATGCTTTTGGTACCACCCAGTGTAAAAGGATAATAAAAAGATGTGCTGAATGAATTTATGCATTTATATTTGTTTTAATTAAATATTGCAGTCTGGTATTTGTTCTCTTCTTTCCCTGTCTATCCTGTTTCTGTTACAGTTTCTGTAGTGTCCTTAGGCAGTGATTAAACTAGGTAGTGACTAAATGGCGGGTATTGAAACATCTGAATTTATAACTATGAAGCCTTTAATATTAAAAAATAGTACCGAGGGACAGAATATACAAAGACTGGAAGAGATATAAGTGACAAATTCTGTATGCCAACTGGGCTCCAATAGACAGAACTAAATCAGAATGGTGTAGTACGTTTTTGTCCATACCTCTTAAACGGACTTTTCTCCATACAAGTTCTACTTCTTTCACATTTCATTCATGTCTGTTTGCAAATTTATTTCCTCTGAGCTTTTCCCTTTTGATCGCTGTACTTTCTTTTGGTCCTTTCACTGTCACTGTCATTTCTGCTTTTTCTTCAGTGCTGAAGCGTAGCTGTTCAATGTTAATACTTCATTTTTCTGCCATTGTTGAGCCACCAATTTCAGCATGGTGGTAACGAAACGAAAATTATTTGCAATGCACACAACTGTGTCACACAAAAAGTTTGCTTTTTTCTAAGTCTGATGCATGATGCACTTTAAGTGTTTCTTTACATGCAGGAGACATAGTGATCATTGATGTCAAAAATATCTTCCTCAAGTAAAGGCCCATGGAAATGAGAGGGCAGAATGGAACAATTAATCCACCGTAAAATAATTTCATTCTATAAATGCTCAGTTTACCATGGAAATCAAAGAGCAGGAGGTCTGCAACATCTAACAACACTTTGTAAATGGATGTCTTCTTGAACAAACCTATGCATTAGTAGGTCACACCAATGTGTGTACGAGAAATGGTAATATAGTTTTAATTTTAAAACCTTTCCATATTCTCCATTGACTGCTTAATTTTAGTATATTTACTGTCTTTGATAGATGATGGTATGATGGGATTATTACTAAAATTATAAATATTACCATACTGTATTGAAAGGAGAGTTTGTAAAAGTTAACACTGTAGTAGAATTGCTGGTTTGTGACTAGCTAAGAAGTGTTACTGGATATCTTATGGCAATCCACTTATTTTTCATTAGGTTTCCTTTTAATTTTTTTTTCAGATTTTTGCTTTTAGACAACCACTTATCAATAGAGAAGAAGGATTTTCATCCTCCAGGGTAAAAAAAAAACATTGTCTTGAAAACTTAATAATGGATCCAGAACAAAGGATTATTTGTCTCATTTTCAGGTGATGAATTCAGCAACAGCAAAATTAATTATATTTAGTTTGATTTTTAAAAAAACAAAATAAAAAATATATATATAAATTTGGAAACTTTCCAAATAATAATAATGTATGTCTGGAGTTTCTTGGAATCGAAATTTCTGAACCATCTGTAAGTTTTAAGTGAAAAAAGGTCATCACCAAATGAGTTTTAACTTCCCCATTGTGGATTAAACCCAAGTTATAAAACACCACCAAGGACTACAACTATGCTCATTCACAGAACTGGTTGCTAGCAGTACTGAAATAATTTTACCAGTTTTCCCACTTAGGAAAACAGCTGACATTCAGCTTGGCTGAGTGAATTGTTACATTCTTGGCTTTACTTCTAGTGATCTTTCCATAATATGCTAGCTGATGCACCACAGATGAAGCTCAGACATATACCTGAAACACATCTCAAGTTTAAATTGTTGTTATATTTGCACGTTTTTTCCAAATTTGGAATAAGTTTCCAGTTTTCATTTAAAATGTTAAGGAATCTGTAATATTCCATAATTAGTGGCATTCTATAATTGATGAACTTCCAGATTCTTTTTTTTTTTTTTCATAGTTAGGGCAGCTGAAATCACCTCTTCCTATTTCTGTTTGCTTTGAAGTCTTTTCCTCTTCCCAGTTTTGGTATTTGCATTGCTACCAACTTTTTAAGGAGTTGCTCCAGCTGTAGCTTCTCTATAAATGTATGAGCTGAAGATAATTGCTATTTTCTATATATTGTTCTGTTGTTATAATGTCTAAGCCTTGACGTATTGACAGTTATACACAGAACTGCTTTATCCAAGCTAGAAGACAGATTTAACCTCCTTGTCTATATAAGGATGTTCCAATATTCTGGTTAAAGTGGATACCTTGAGATACACTTCTTCCATTTCCATTTGTTCAAAGATTCTTCTAATTTACAAATCAGACCAGCTTCTTTTTAAATAGTGTAATGCTTTTTTTATTTCCAGAGAATATGGGCTGCTTTGATTCTTACACTGGCTTTGTCATTGTACTATTTCAGAAGGAAGTAGCCACATGCTGAAGTTAGTGGTGCTAAAGGTTTATCTATGGTAACCTCTTGGAGAAGTTTAAACTTTTTGACATCAATTATATGAGCTTTACCAGGGAACCTGATAAATCTTTATGAAAGAAAAAATGGACTTTTTTCTTTCCTTTGGAAGCATGCAAGCAAATGAGAAAATTCAAAGCAAAACTCAGACACTACTGAATCTCTTCTGACAGCAAGCAAAGAACATCCAAAGTGGGTGCAATCCTCTTCCACTGCTCCCCTGGGAAGAAAGAGAGTTTTTCAAAAGCTTAATTTGAGTCAAGCAGAAGTCCAGTTCAACGGATTCTAACAAATCTGGATTGAGCTTTGTTTTTATATTGGTAGAGTTAAATACTTAGTTTCTTGAGTGTATAGTTTAAACCCCATGACCTCCATATTTTGATCATTTTGCAACTTACTTTTGATTTGGCTTCTACTCCTGTGGACTATTTTGAAGCATCTTTGCGTAAGAGTTTCCACATAGCCCATGTTTTTTGTTGTTTTGGTTTGGTTTTTTTTAAGTCACCATGGTGGAAATGTAGAGGTAAAAGTGCTATCATATCTCACAGGTTTTGGATAGAAAGAAATCACTGATTGCCTTGGTTAGTGAACCATCATGCCTCTAAAAATAGCTAACAGCACAGAAATTGCCTGTTTTAAAAGCTTTTGCTTTTCTAATGGTTGTACTTGTTACACAGCTGAAAGCTAAGATGATATTCTGGAAAATGACAGTTCAACATGCAGCTAGACAATTATTCAACAGCAAAGACAAAATAGCCCAAAACATAGTATTCAGTGTAGCTCAAAGTTACTGTGTTCAACATTTGCTACTGCAAGATGTCCAGCTCAGAATCCTGCATATTCAAGACTGAAAATCTTAAATAAAAACAATTTTTACTGGTTTATACTATGTTTGGTCACCACCTGCAACAAGCAATGAATAGCCATTTGGAACAATGAAGTTTAGTTTCTGCTGCTGAGTAATCAGCTGTGTTTTGTCCATGCTGAATACACCACCTGATTATCTCACTGCCTAAAGGTGAATGTTTTAGGAACTGCCAAGTCTGGCAGCCCAACAGAGGCAAGGCTGCTGCAGCTTCATAACCCCACGTCCAGCCAGTAGTGAGGGTGAGCATGTATTCCCAACACTCTCTCTTTCTCTCTCTCTCTCTGTATATATTTGCATGGTTGACCATACAGCTCAATATAGATACAAAGCACACCATACTTATTCAAATACAACAAGCAAAAATGGCCAGATCCTGTTCCTCTCTTGGCTGATCAAGATAAAAACACCAGTAGAAATTATGTACATCTATACAGTAGCTGGCCTTGGATCCTCACTCTGCTCAGTGGCTAACACATGGACACACGAGCCCCTGAAGCTCACAGGCCCACTCCAGTTGCTGATACCCAGACATACACACAAAACCCCAGACATCCATGCAGAGACACACAACCCCTAATTCCCTCCAGTAACAAACATTACACATTCTCTATCCAGTAGCTGGCCCATGGGTCCCCGCATCTCCCCATTTGCCTCATGCGCAGACGTGCACGCATGTATGAATGCATCTCTCTGGTAGGTGGTTTAGATTTATGACCTTGCTAGTAGCCCTGCCCCAGATCCCCTGATGTCTCAGTAGCCAGATTGGACCACCTGTCTTTCCAGTAGTTAGTCACAGACCCTCTGATTTCTCCAATATTTGAGTAAAGTTATGGCATCTCTGATACCTCATTCCCATTCCTCTTATTCCATTCATTGTCTAGTCCAGTCTGATGTTCTCTAGCATATTACATGCACTTACCTGCACACCCCTGTACAGTACCCACACGCTCCAGTCTCTTCTGTTGCTGTCATCCTAGACACAAAAGTCCCTCTGTGCAATGATCCCACTCCAGCTGCCGCTCTCAGACCTCCACATGTCCATATGCATGCCCAATAGAGTCCTCTCCCTCAAGAACGTAGTTAGAAATGCAGTTTAATGGGAACACAGAACTGACTACGTTGACTAGGAACAGGGCATGGCTAGACAAGCATACAGATCCTTTTCTTATATGAGACCAGCCCATTTTGTCTCCTTATCCCTCTATTTTCCAACTCTTCCAACCACCTTGATCCCTCCCTTTCCTCCCCTAAACATCCCATAAGTTGTCTTGCACAATCCCAGAATGCTCTTTCCTGGCATTCCATAGTGGGTGACATCCTCCAGATCAGGGACTTTCTGCCTGTTTGCTGCCCCAGAAAGCTGCCCCTGTGGACTCATGGTGCTGGGTCTCACCCAGCCCATAGGGCTGATACTTTCCTGGGATAGACCTGGGGGGGATGCAGCAGGGGCTCATGTCTCTGACTCGAGGTAAAGAGGCTCCTCTGGACTCTGTTGTCTTTATGCAAATTAGCATTTAATCATATAACCTAACAGAATCCATCAGGTAGAATTTGTCGTAAATCTCCTGGGTAGATCTAAAATAATATATATCAGTTAATTTGCATGATCACTTTATTTTCTCTTGGTAGAGAAATAAATGGGGAGACTGAAGATAAGTTAAAATTCCTGTCATGATGGTGATTTCTACAGACTCTTTAGATTTGGTAATGTTAAAACAGAGATCTTTTAGAAGAACAGCCACAACAGCACACAGATTGAGTATTGGATGAGAAACTCAACCAATATTAATAAGTTTCTATGGACATTTTTATAAAACAAACCTAAGTTTTATCCTGATATTTTTGGAGTGCCATTTCCAAAGCTTCATTAAATCTAGGTACGAGTCAATCGTGACTCTTAATTTTTAGGTTATTCTCTCAGTGACATAAAAATGACCACTTCTGTCTGTCAGTGAGATCACTGGTAACTTCTGATGCCTTGCTCAATGAGCAGTATAATTGACCAGGGAAACGAAATAAGAAAATGCAAGAGTTAACTGTTGGTGATTATTTGGGGTACAAAATAAAAATAAAAATGTCTGTATGAAGGGTTATTACAGTCCCAGCTTTTCATCTAAATATACAATTTTAAGTTAACAGATTTGCAATATTACAATATCATTCGTCCTTTGATACTACTAAAACAAAAGTTGTATGAAATCCTAGACAGAAAATACACTGTCGTATGTTTAGTGATAAGATTATAACCTTGGCATACAGAGATTGCAATGCAAGGACCTAAACTGAAAATATTATCAGATGCAAAGCTTATGACCTGTATAGCAAATCATCTGATAAAGGGTTATCGGTCTGGATTAAACAGGCTATACACAAACAAAAGCAGAGTTTTATGATGTATACAAGTGATGTATTTTTTATACAGGTTCTTAGTCAAAAAGGTCACTTAAAATTAACTGAACAGAATTTCCTTCACTGACAAGTTGTGGCTTACTGGACAGAAAAGAAGAAATCAGTGTGAAATACCTTTACTTTATTAGACTTGTGATAGATAACATTCTGAAAAGCATAGTGAGATAAAACCTTCAAAGATATAATATCAAGTCAATCCATAAAACTTACTCAAAAGGAGTGACAATAGATTTCTCTCAAATTGCAAAACATATCAGGAGGTGGTCTCCCAGAATGATTCAGTTCAGTGAAGAATTTATGGGAAAAGGATAGTTAACAAATATGAAAAGCATGTTAAATTAATAGGTAGTGATAATGTTCAGAAAAAGAGCTTATGCTGTGGTGGGTAGAAGGATTAAATGTGATTTAACCTTGAAGTGTTATTGCAGAAAAAAAAAATTCTCCTCGGATGTATTAAGACAAGTGTCAGATGTAAGAAACTGGGAATAATTGCTTCTCTGCCTTTAGTTCTGCAATGATTTTGTCCCATTAGTTTAAGAAAAAGACAAAGACAATTGGGATATAATACCAAGTAGAATTATAAGAGTAGTAAGAAGTTCTGAAAATAAGATTTCCCCAAAACTGAAATGACGAGGTTGTCTAGGTTGGAGACAAGAATGACAGGATACATGAAGACTGTTAGCATTCCAAATGCAAACAGTCCTTATTTCAGAATGTCTTTCTGCTCCGTGTCTACTAAGAGGAGCAAAAGAACAAAGTTGCAGAAAGGGTAATTTAAATTGCATATTAGAAAAAAACCTCAAGCCTTTTTAATGCAGAGCTCTGGAACAGTTTAGTTAGGGAGTCAGAAGAATTCCTGTTACTAAAGGTTTTCTGGGAACAATATAACAAATGTTTCAGAAATACTCCAGGTGTCATCTTAGAGAAAGGTAATAGAATAGATTCTATGGAAAAGTTCTTCCAACTGCGTGCATATAAGATTTCTGATTGATCTGTGTCTTTAGTCACACCATTTTTGCTTTCAAGTGCTGTATTTCAAATGCTATTTGCTCAAATATGTAGATGCGTGTTCAATATACACATGAAAATTTACATGCAAATATTAAAAAACTTGTAAGTTGTTTTTAAAGTCATATTTAATGGTGAAGCTATGATTTGCATTAAAGTTTTGCTCATGTTTTCCTTCAACTTTTACTTTCAGTACAAGTGATTTAGTTGTAAGCTGTAAAAACTCCCACGTAAGTCCCTTAAATTAAGAAATGAAAGGGTTGAAATTAACTGTCTTGGGCTTAGGGTGTGTGACCAAGTAGTGGGTTTGCTCCTTTAAAGAACCTTTTTCAACAGTGTAATCTTTACTGTTGATGTTTTCTCTCATGTCTCTGGTGCTTTATGTATGAATTTCCTGGGGCATCAGGGAAACGAGGAACAGGTGTCTAAAAGGTGCACTGAGGTAAATATCATGTGTAGTTTTTAGTGGACCTGAGAAAAAAAAAATCTCAAAAATGGTATTTTCCTAGATTTTCTGAGAGTATTTCTTACACATTTCAGATACATTCTTTATTCAGAGATATTTGAGCTTAGTGTGTTTTTTTATTAGTTATTTGAAAACTGAAGATTTTTTAAAATTTTTTTATATGCAGACTTAGAAATTCACACAAATCTCATTAGTAATAAGTCAAATTGTATAATGCCTAGGTAGCAAATAAATTACTTAATGGTACAAATCAATTTGCTAAATACTAAATTGTTCAACCTGAATAGTAGTTATTAGCAAGTATTTGGGGTTAATGATGGCAAAGTAGAGTTTGAAAACAAATCTATATTGGTCAGTACAAGACATAACATACTCAAAACTGGTCTTGGAATTTGCAAACTTTTTTGCTGAGCATTTTTATTCCATTTGGTTGCATTACCTGATCAGATAGTAAACTATTATGTACCTGTGGTTTGAACTTACTCCACATCCTCTTGTGATTTACCATCGTAGCAGACAAGGCAGTTATAGTGAGCAATATGGAAAAAAAAAACATTTTGAGAGCAAAAAATGCTATTTTTGCTTGTTTTTCTACTTTTTCACTTTTGGGGTTTTTTGTATCTCAAGAAGTAGACACCCACTTGCTGATTCAAAGCAAGCTCTTTGCCACACTACATACATAATTCCTATCCCTAAGGATAGCCAGAGAACTGGAAATTATTCATCCCTGGTCTCCAATATCCACTCTGACAGCAGTGTTTATGATTCCTCGGGTTTTCATTCTTGCTAAGGTATTTTTTATGTACGGTTCTCTCTAGCATAATATTTTAGCATAGAAAGACTTCTGATATTGTGGGATTCTAACATTACTCCTATCAACTGCAGAACTGCAGTTATTCCGCACCATAGTGCAGGGAATTGAAACACAGAGAAGCTGATTCACCCCAGATCACAAGGCTACGTCAGCACCACATCGGGTAGCTGTGGTTGAGGCTAAATTGCTAAGCTCAAGGCTGCAAAGGTATGTGGTTTAAGCTATTTGTGTCCTCGGTTTAAAGAAAGATCTCAGTCATGAACCAGAATCCTTAGGCCTGCATTTCTTTCCCTGGAATAAAAGGGAACTTCACAAAGTCCAAACTGAACTCAAAATGAGAACTGCCTTGCTGGTTAATCAGAGAATTTTTGTTTACTATCAGCCTGAGAAATCATGGCAATATGGAGCCAGAGCTTGTGGTACAGCCAGTACCTAAACTTTAACGATCAGCTTGCTCTGTAACCACCAAATCCATTCTATAGCAGACAAACTTCTTTCTGAAGCAAATCTTACCAAGCTAGGAAAAGCCATTGATTCCTAGTAAGGTATTCAAGCCAAGCAGTGGCATGTCTGAACTTAAACTCTCCCTGAACTTGAACTTCCCTCCTCAGTATGGGTGAAATTCCTGACTATATTGGTTCATTGGGAGCTTTATTCTTGAGTTAAATGAAGAATAATTCCTTCACTTCTCCCTGTAGCTGGTCCTATGTCCCTCCAAGAACTGTTGCTTCATTTGCTTGCCTATGAGGAGCAAGAGTAAGCAGGAGTAAGAGCTTGTATACACACGGCTTAATAAAGACAAAGGATTGCTTTATCCCATGTTTCTCAATGACTTCTATTCTTACATTAACAAAGTCTTTTTTGAAGAGTGAAAAAGCATTACTGGAGATGTTTAGTAATATCTTAGAAGAGAATTAGTAGAAAAATTTAACTAACATGTAAGGATAGTGACTATTTTTAACGGTGATAGGTCGACACTTCAATTAAAATTTCTGTCGCACAATTTTAAACCTAACTTTTTCTATAACTGATAAGACAGCTGCTCTGTGCTGATGTACTTTGATTGGAATAATGTAGATCTCCTTTATATAACTGTTAAACTATGATAGGTGACTTTATTTAGAAAAAAGCTTTGATGTGAAATCCTGCATATCAGTTTTATTTTGATGATATTTGGAGAATCTGTACTTTTTCATGGAACTATTAAACCTACTAACAACTGGGATTTATGTGGAAAAATGTATTCCTCCTTAAATATTTTGTAAAGGAAAGTAATTGTTATTTAGCAGGATTGTTGACATTGCAATTAAGAGTACTATTCATGGACCAAAACCTCACTGTGCAGGGTATTGTAGATGGACAGATCAAAATAATGTTCCCTACTCCAAAGCCATTCACTGAATGTGGATTTTAGTGACTCAGATTTCTAAAAGATCTTTTTCCTAAGAGTTTTAACTTGTCACTCAAAACCCCATTGTATGGAAATCTAAGTGGAACATTCAACATCTACTCCTAGATTGTTTTTATGTTTCTTGGAGGACTGATAATTATCAGCAGGACTTCATAAAAATTACGAATGTTTTTTTCAATGTCCTGGCTTTAAATTGACGGAATATTTTCAACATAAAGTATGAAGCTATATAAAATAATGTTAAGTTTCAATGAACTCCAAAGAATTTTTTTCAGAATGGGTTGTAACATTTACCTATGCTGCATCATATGACAGAAGTTCAACTGAGAGAGAGTAGCTTAGTGGATGGAAGGGGGTCATTCTGTTTTGTTGGTTTGTTTGGGTTTTGTTTGTTTTGTTTTGTTTTTGAAGCGTTATAAGGTAGAGACATTCTGGGATTCAATCCAAAAGATAAAGAGAAGTCTTGAAACTAGGTGACAGAAACGAAACCCAAATTGACTCTAGAAATAAAAAATATCTTGATTATATTATTCCATCTATGTTGATTTCACTGTGAAGTCTGCATGTATTTTTGTAAAGGCACATGCTCGTCAGATAATCAGGTTAAGCTGTTCCATAGTAAGAAAGCTACTATGTACTCCTACTCATACTCCCTTCAAATATGATACGCATATGCTTCACTGGAGTCACACTTCTGATTAAACCCCGAAACTACTTTTAAATTAAGGTTTACTGTATCAAGGTTGTGGGGGTTTTTGTTGTTGTTGCCGTTTCAGTTTTTCCTTTTTTTTTTCCAGCTGATGTTCACAAGTGTTTGGAGACGTGTCACTGCTTTGGGAAATGGGGTTGTTGAAAACATATTATCCCTTTCTGATAAAGGATCTGGATCATTCTCAAACAGGTTTTTTGCACATTTAGATGGCATTTGCTACATTCTCAACCAGGGACAAAATTATTGTTGATGTGATTACTGAAATGAAATATGCATAAGACCTTAAGAACTTGATCTTAGATGCATTGAGTTCCTCCAAAATATAATTTTTTGAATGGCGGGAGTAAACAATCTACTTAGGTTAACATAGATTAAAAATCTATTAAACTATACCAATTTAATCTGGAATTCTGAATAAGCAAGGTTTTCTTGAAGTACGGATTAGAAAACCAGAGAAATATAACATGTTTTTCACATCAGCTAAGAATTACAGTTACCGTGATGGTGGTATTTTACCTTCTGGTAATGTTTAATGAATATATAAGTAAAAAAGAATGTATATGGCATAATAAACCCAAAGTTTAAAGACCTAAAAATACTACTGGTTCAAAAAAAAAAACCCAAAGTAACAAAAAAGCAATGTCATATAATTTCAAAGTTAAGAATGACTTGTTACAAACAAACCAAATTGAACATTTGATTTAAATGGAAGAAGTCGGATGTCTGAAATCTAAAATAGACCTTGTTGCTCAACAAGAAAGACATTTTCCGGAATCAATTGAGCTCCCTGGGACAGCAGAACTACAAAATATTCGATAAAATGCCTTGTAAAGAAAATTGTTACCTATCATTATGATGTCCAGAATGGGATACTTGGAATGCAAAACTGGAAAGGATTTAAAGGTATAGGAGGATAAAGATTTTCCAAGTATCTCAGATTTTCAGATCTCTGAAAATCCTCTACAGTTGTCTTCTCAATATCTATACTTCAGTCAGAATCTTATTTACAGTTCTAAAAAGAATGTCTGTATGGGATAGTTTATGATTTTTTTCCCCATAAACATGGGTTTAGAAGCAGTAGATCTTGCATAAAATGGTCTACCACAGAAAGAAAAGTGTTGGTTAAACACAGGAAAGAGATACCCTTTGAAAATAAGCAGAAGAGAGATTTGAAGGGGGCAAACATCTTCCGGTTTATGTCTAATGGAAAAATGCACTTAAATTTTATATGAATACTGCATTATATTACAGAAGTATTATACCAGTAATTATACCAGCTGGAAGGAATCTGGGAATAATTTTTTTTTTTTTTTATAAGGTTGAAAATCCAAAACATTCATAGAACTTTATTTAAAATTAGAGATTACACTGAACTGAGTTCTACACACCAGCCCTCTGGGGAGTTGATCCAAAGTCCAAGACGTCAATATTCCAGCTAAATCATGCTGGCATACAGTGCAGTTCATCTTCCACTATAATCATCCATACTTAGTGGCAGCAAGAATGCTAATACCACATATCTTGAATTAAGTATCTACAAAAAAAAATGTCTGTGCTAGTTACTGTAACATTTAAGAAAACATTACAAAAATATCCAGCAAAACATAAAGACAGAGAGAAAAAAAGGAAAGAAAACTACCCAGATAGAATAATGACTCAAAATTTGGTCATTTCTAATGAAAAAAATCCCCTCTAACAGTAGTCTATAAATTTTATTGCTCTTTGGACAACCGTAGAGGAAGAAACATACAAGGAGGCAATGTGTGTTTCTTTCTCTTTCAAACGTAAAGTGACTAACCTATCAAACTTTTTATGGTTACAAATATTGTCAAAAACTCTTTTCAAAAACTTTTTGTGCAGGAAATATGAATTTCGTACTTTTGTGATCTACAAAATATCTCTGAATATTAACAAATTTATTAGGGCTGGAAAGATGAAGGCCTATGGGTTCTTCATGGTTGCAGAAGCAATGTGGAAACTATAACGTGATTTGAAGGTACAGGCATATTGTTTTTTACTCTTTTGGCTTAGACTTTGTACTAAAATGTCAAATATGTGAGAAAATTTCAGAGTGTTTTTTTATATAATAGCAACTTGTTGAAAATTCTTATTCTTTTGAGCAAATATCACTTAAATAGCAAGAAAAATGCAACTTGGTGATAAACGGATTACACTACTTTATGTACACAGATGCTCATGTCTGTATATATGTATCTGTATCTGTGGAAATATATATAAAAAGTTAGGAAGAAAAAAGATAGTGGTTCTGCAAGTAATTGTCTTTGCCAATAATATTTTATTTTTTCTCCACCACTATTGTTGACATTTGTGTTTGAATAAAAATGATCCTTCTTTTTCCACTTAAAGCTTATTCTTTATTCTTCAGCAAAATCATAACACTGTTTATGACATAGAAGTCTACTGCTTGGAAATAAGTGAACTGTCAAAATGTCAACATGATGATTTCATTACAAGATCATGGAGGATCGTGTGGGTGTGTGAGGAAGAACAAAACCCTGATAATTAAGAGAGCAGGTAGAGAAAGTATTAAAACTTGTGAAAAGTTAATGGCTCTAAATTTCAAGGAACTTAAATGTAAAGCACTCCCCATGGCATGAAGGTAAGTCTGCTTTGAAAAACACTAAATGTTACACTGCTGATGCTACACTCAGCAAGGTGCTTGGAGTTCATCCAGGAGGAGAATCACTGCACTGGTCTGTTGTAGCTGCTGCTTTTACTTTTGTTCATTGGCACTTGACACTCACTGCTCTGAGTCTTTAGTCTACATTGCCAGAAGAAATGCTTTACAGCTGCGCTGTGACTGAATATGCTTTGGAAGACTGGAAAGTTGCTTATGGAGTTATGCATAGCCTACATTTCCAATTTCCATTTGGCTAAAGCAAACATCAATTTTTTGAGGGATCTAGATATCTTGATAGGCTTGGGGAAGAGTGGCTGGAAAGCTGCCCAGTGGAAAAGGACCTGGGGGTGTTGGTTGACAGCCAGCTGAATATGAGCCAGCAGTGTGTCCAGATGGTCAAAAAGGCCAATAGTGTCCTGGCTTATATCAGAAATAGGGTGGCCAGCAGGACTAAGGAAGTGATTGTCCTCAGCACTGGTGAGGCCGCATCTCGAGTACTGTGTTGAGTTTTGGGCCCCTCACTACAAGAAAGGCACTGAGAAGCTGGAGCATGTTCAGAGAAGGTCAACAAAGTTGATGAGGGGTCTAGAGAGCAAGCCTTATAAGAAGCGGTTGAGGGAACTGGGGTTGTTTAGTCTGGAGAAAAGGAGGCTGAGGGGAGACCTTATTGCACTCTACAACTACCTGAAAGGAGGTTGTAGCAAGGTGGATGTCGGTCTCTTCTCCCAAGTAACAAGTGACAGGACAAGAGGAAGCGGCCTCAAGTTGCACCAGGAGAGGTTTAGATTGGATATTAGGAAAACTTTCTTCACCAAAAGGGTTGTCAAGCATTGGACCAGGCTGCCAAGGGAAGTGGTTGAGTCACCATCCCTGGAGGCATTTAAAAGTGTTGTTGAGGTGGTGCTGAGGGACACGGTTTAGTGGTGGCTTTGACAGTGTTAGGTTAATGGTTGGACTTGATCTTAAAGGTCTGTTTCAACCTCAATGATTCTATGATTCTATTTTTCCATAATATATATATGATATGTGATTCATGAGATGATATATCGTGTATGTAATGTGTAAGGTGTAATATATAACATATTATAGAATATATTAAAATATTCTTTTTGATTTCTCTTCATGAGTCATCATAAAGCTCCATGAACCTTTCCCCTAAACAGTTTGCACCCGTCCTATCCATATGATATTAACACAACCTGTAGGAACTAAAGAAGAACAAAGATGGTATAGTGATAGTGCACAGCTTGGTTCCTTTACCAGCCTGAATATGTCTATAAGAATATAACTGTTAAACATTACAGAGGGAGGCCTTTTCCTGGTCATAACAGTAAAGTATTTTCATTTCATCTGTTTACGTGGTGACTTATAATTTTCCAAAGTATTTACTTTTCATTCTCCTTACAGTTTTTGTAAGATTAATGTCCAGTCTTGCAAAGATTCATGTATAAATTTCATTTCATACATAAGAAAGATAGTTACACGTTCAGAAATTTCTGCAGATTCTGGACCCACTTGTTGAACCAGGCAATAAGAAATGAAAATCAAAATGACATGAACAGAAGAATGACAATTAAGAGGATGCTGAAAACAGCTGTCATGAAGTAAAAAGGAGGTCCTAACATTTTGGGTTCTTTTATGTTTTTTTTGTATGCAAATTACACCAGCCTATGCCATTTGTATTAATAAACATATTTCAGTAAGCTTAAGGTGGGAAAAAGTAGCTCAAGTTCAGGTTACACAAGTCATTTCTGAACTGAATCTTTTAGTCTGATGATGCTTTTAAAGAATCTCCCCCAAGTGTTTAACAAGAAGATAGGAAGAATTGACCAATCACTAAGAAATTGGGGAATGTAAAGTGCTGGGCTTTTTTGTGGGGTTTTTTTTTTGTGTTTTTGTTGTTGTTGTTGTTGGGGGTTTTTATTTGTTTATTTTTTTCTTAATTATTATCAACTACAGGGGTTGACTAGAATTGGCTTCTGTTTCTGTGTTAGGCACAGCCTCTCCAATTAAAGGGCAGCTTCTGTGATTGCGCAGCCTGTTAAGATGAATGAACTCCCAAGAGCTGTGTAGCTGCACAGGCAGATTTGACCCAGAAATCACCTCCTTTTCATGGGTCTTATAAAATCTAAGGAATATTCTTTATAAACTTGGAGACACTGAGATTAAAGATGCTACATAAATACAAAGGATTATTATACTAATTGGTTTTGTAAACTAGCAAAATACCTTACTTGAAAGTTCTGAGAGAGATTTTAAATTTTATCTAGAGATGAAAATTAAAGGTTGTTTGTATTCAGGGGAAAACATTTTAAAACAAAGAGATGTGTGACTATGCAGCCATTAGTTGTGATCTTTGCTTGTGTTAAGTATTGACTAGAATGCAATGAGGAGGTTTTATCAAAAGGAACTGCTCAGTGGTTACTAGTCACACAATTAAAGCAATTGTCTGAAATTTTTGTGCATTAGTGAAGTTCTGAAAATCATAAAACAGCAGGGATCAGGGACACATACAGCTTAGTCTTCTCTTACTGCTGCTTCAGATAAAAATATATTCATTGTTAGGATAAGCTGACTTTTGCTTTTAAGGTTTTCATTTCTAATGACTTTATGTTTCAGGGTCAAAATATACATTAATTTTTAAAAAAATCAGCTGAAAGCTCATGTACATTTTATACAAAGCATGATGATTCTGTCACTACTCCACTACTTTGTAGTCTTTTATACTGTGAAAAGAGAGCTTGAAATGGGCACATATTTTTGGCAGTGATTACTAGCCATTTTAATTTTGTGTAAATTATTATATATGGTGCACATGTGATGAAAAAAATACGCTGCCACTGCTACCTTTGCATGTCCATGAAGAAATATCTGCCCTATAACTCTAAGCAACAATTGACAACAAAGCCAAGGATTCAGCAATGCAGCAGTTCAGGCATTCATCTGAAAGTATAAATACTTCTTATGGATTATGCTAAGAAACTCACCTGTGTGATATAGTGAGGAAGAAATCACTCCAATCTAACACAGAAAAGCTGTTTTTAGTGTGACAGTATCCTTTTCTCTCACCTTCGTTATATGGATATCTTAGGCATGAGGCAGACAAAGCTGGAAGGGCAGCATTTATAAGGCCAGGATCAAGTCTCACTGAGGTGTTATGAATTTCAAGTGATGTGTGGTTTCCATAGCGGGCTTTGTACATGTGAGGATAATAACATCAGAGGATTTCCTGCTTTTATTTCTTATTTGTTTGCATGCCAGATTTACTTGTCTGTTAGTCCACAGAGTACAACTGGAAAAATATAAAGTCGCTTCACCTAAGGAGTTGTCCTTGCTATGTATCTGGAAACCTGAAAAATACCCTCTAAAAGAGGTATATAGAGTTCCAAATTTCTCTGAACACAGAAGTCTTCTTTTACAGTACATTAAACTCCTTATTTAGCATTTGAATTTGCAATGACCATGGTAGATTATAACACAGCTTGTTCATATACAACTATGCTCTGAAGCACTAGCAGGAATGAAAAACAGTAAAAGTGTTTCGTGTCACTTGACAGATATAAACATGAATATGGGAATCAGAGATAAAAAGGCTAAGCTTTAGTGATTTTTCTAACAAGGCATTCTCTTTAGAAATGAGCTGACAAGCAATAGAATAGTCTATTCCCCTTGTGGCAGTCTTGCTTCTTTAAGTTATATAAAAGTGGCTTCATAAAGCGCTAAATTCTATCTCTATGACACATACCTTGGCCAGAGGTAGAATAGGATTTCTTCATTTTAACATTCTTCTTCATTCTTTTCATATCTCTCACTAAGCTAAACTTGGTTTCAAAATGGTTTTTAAAAAGAGTGGTAGGATCCCATTTGTTGCCACAAATATTGGCCTTCTGCAGTTCCTTGTCTTCTCTGTAGCAATTGTACAGATAACATTACAAAGCAGCAGAATTTGGCACACACCCTTTCTTATTCTTCAGATTGATTTGAACCATTTTGAAGATTACAGTCAGTTGCACAGGTGTCTGCATTCACAACATATTGACATCCATACCTTCTTTCACTGGCCTTTTTCCGTGTAAGAAAACTACATGTGCAGGAAAGTAGTTGTAAGGGAATATCTGATTTAGAGTGATGTTAAGGGCTTATTTTAGTTGTTGTTCCTGTAGTTGTCGTGATAAAATCTGCTCCCAAATTAAATGGACAAGCATATTTCCTGATAGACAAATAAATAANGATCCGGATCCTGAATCCAGATCCGGAATCCAGTTCCTGTCCGTCACTGAGTCCAGTCTGGGACTTCCCCAGTGCCTGCTGGTGATGTGATTGTCATCCTGGGAGCTTGATACGGTTTTGTATAGATTTCATTATTTTCTTTTTATTATTTTATTATTAATATTTCATTAAAGTAGTTTAGTTCCTTCTAAACTCTTAAGTCTCTCTTTTTCTCTCTGTCTTGCCTCCCTTCGGAAGTGGAGTAGGAGAGAGAGAGCATCTGTCTTTCCACCTGATTGGGCCAATCTGGCTGAAACCATGACATTACCTAAACTCTTGGGCAAGATCAGTCCTTCCTGAAAACCATTATGTGGAATAGGATACTACAGGTTAGCTAACATAAATTTATTAAGATAAAAATGGTCCTTGGAACAGTCAATGAATTTCTGTCATGAAATGTCTGGCAAAAGAGTCTCGTGAGGAAACTGGACAATAGTTATGAGTTTAGTTTAAAGAGTATCTGGGGTGAAATTTGTATGAATTTAGGATGAAAATTGTATATATCTAAGAGTCTGATGCCAACGTAGCACCTAAGTTTCTAAAGCAAATATGACCCCAGCTGAGCATAGAGCTCTCCACAGTTAAGGGAAACCTGAACCTGCTCAAGGAAAATGGAGACATTTATGACAGCAAGACTCTCCCCTGGATTCTTTCTGATGAGTGTTGGTTATGACAATAGCAAACCTGCTGGTAGGAACATCACAATGGTCTTGCTGTATCTTAATCTCTCCCGTGGGTTTGTATAAAATTGCCGTTTCATAGCATTTTTGAAAATATAAAAAAATTAGTTTCTGCTCCAACATCCTTCATACCCACAAATAAATGGTGAGGATGTGGCTCCTGTCTAGTCTGTTTCTGAGGAGTCAGTTTGATCATTAGTGTTCATATTCCTACTCATTTCTGTAAACTGTGTTTTGCCGCATTAATGAAATATGGGACTCTGGTATGTTTTTTGCTTTTCTTACCTTAGAGCCAGTAAAACTCATCAGTTAACCTAAATCACAAAATTACAGAATGGTTGAGGTTGGAAGGAACGTCTGGAAGTCATCTTCTCCAATGTCCCTGCTCCAGCAGGGCTACCTATAGCAGGCTGCCCAGGATCACATCCAGACGGCTTTTAAGTATCTCCAATGATGGAGACCCCACAACCTCCCTGGGCAACCTGTACCAGTGCTCAGTCACCCTCACAGTAAAAGAGTCTTTCCTGATGTTCAGATAGAATGTCCTGTGTTTCAGTTTGTGCACACTGCTTCTTGTCCTGTCACTGGACTCCACTGAAAAGAGCCTGACTGTCTTCTTTGCACCCTCCCTTCAGATATTTATATACATTAATGAGTTTCCTCCTTGAGCCTGCTCTTCTCCAGGCTAAAAGTTCTCAACTTTCTCAGCCTATCCTCATATGAGAGATGCTCCAGTCACTTGATCATCTTCATGGCCCTTCATGGATGGAGTCTTTTCAGTATGTCCATGTCTCTCTTGTACTGGGCAGCCCTGAACTGGACCTGATACTCCAGATGCATCCTCAACAGTGCTGAATGGAGGGAAATGATCACCTCCCTTGACCTGCTGGCAACAGTCCTCCTAATGCATTCCGGGATACCATTAGTTGCCTTTGCTACAAGGGCACATTCCTGGCTCCTGGTCAAATTGGTATCCAGCAGGACCCTGAGGTCTTTTTCTGCAAAGCTGCTTTCCAGCTGGTCCACCCCCAGCACATACTGGTGAATGGGAATGTTCTGCCCCAGAAGTAGGATTTTGCACTTCCCCTTTTGACCTGGATTGCTTCTGCCCTACAGTGCTGTCCCTTTGGATGATACACATTGTCATGTCCCTCCAACAGAAATCCATTTTTAAATTTTATTGTCAATAGACAATTGAGTTGGAAAAGCATTAATTGAAGTTTTCTCAGCAGCAACTATTGCTGGAGTTTTGGAGTTGTCTGACCACCGTGCTAGGATTTGAAAACTGTTACATACTTTACTTAGCAGTGGTATTTATTTCCCCAATGACCTTGCTATCTCTCTGTTCAGTTGTGCTCACTGGTTTAAGAAAGTACTATTTTTTCCAAATGATGATTTGCATTTATAAAATGGGGGAGACTTTTGGGGAGAAAATAATTTTAGGGAGTTACTGTAGAAATGACTGATTAATGCACTAAACTAGGACATAATCAATCTGGATTTAGTTCCATCTGTTATCATGGACTTCATGATACTTTATGGGCAGGTAATTACTAATTGCTCCTTCCTCCAATATAAAGATGATAAAAATTAATATTTCCTACTTTTGTCCCCCTTGTTCTATAAGAAGAGATTTGTTAAGACCTCAGAAAGGTATAATACTTTACCCTGTTAAACTACTCTGTGCTGGTTTATATTGTCCAGTTATTCACACTGTCTTCTAATTATTAACATGAAACTGCTTTGCTGTACTGACCTTCTTGAAACCAATCAATGTAGTGCAGGGATGCTTAAGCTTGTATTCCTCCAGCAAAAAATGCCTTCTATGCGGTTAGAAGCTGCAGTGTTTGCTTAAATCTACTGAAAATTCCTCCTACAAAAGGATAAGCTGTATAACTTCATGTCCTTATTCTGCCAATAACTCATTGTACAACTGTCTGGATATGAAATTAAAAACTACTCACATATACGTTCTGATAAAAATAGCTCAAAAAGCAGCTATACTATTCAACATCATTAATTAGATTTTACAATTATTTAACAGACCACATCTTCCTGTAGCAACCATTATCCAACACAGAATCAATAATACACATTAGGAAATTTTAAATATTTATTTATGAATTATGCCAATAACTTGTGATGTTCATAGAAGCCCAGTATAAATTTATTTAAAACAGAATCTTAATACTTTATTAAGGGAACGTGTGTTTGCATTATTTCTGCAAATGCATGTGTGACTCAATCAGTGACCTATTAATTCTTCCCTTTATTAACATTTTTACTATTTCCATTAGCAAAACTCTTGGTACACAACCATTCTGAATAGCATGAATATTTCTAGAACATGTAGCGGGTATTTTATAATCTTAAACATTATCATGAATTGTAGAATAAAAATGACTAAATAACAGCCAAAATATTAAAATGGTATCAAATACCATAACCCCTAAATAAGTGAGTTTGTTTCTTTTTGCATTATTTCCTTCTCAGAATACAACTCAAAGGAAAACCATGATCAGAGGCAAGTTTGTGCCTGTCTTCTTTTTAATCTGATATAGTTGTATTTATAGTTCCAGACAGGATATCAGGAAATATGATTTCTAAGTCAATGATTTAGGAGTTTTCTTATTTTCTGTGCAGCATAAGCATCATCTCTCTCAAAATCTTATTTATCTTTGATGACTGTCTCATCAAGAATATAAAATTAGGCTTGGACTTGGCCAGAAAAAGGTATGAGAAAAGATCTTAAGCATGTCTGGTGGTCTCCAAAGGAGGGATCATCTTTAAACTTTTTTTAGAATTTATGGGAGGAGTACTTGTCAGTGAAAATCAAGCTTTTGCTTGAATTAGAACACTTTACAGGCTGTCCTAAATACACCTGTTATCAAAATCTAATACCGTGAAAACCTGGTCCTACCTGACAAATGATTCCTTTCCTATATAAATGAGCTCTATAAAATATCCAATGCCTGAATTTTAGTCATGAAGAAAGAACAAGATATATTGTGGAAAATGCTAAATGAAACACCAGAAAATCAAAGACTTTATTTTATATAAAGAGTAGGTCCTATATAGGAACATGGACTGAGCTCTCAAAGCTCTTTCTTAATATGCAGTGATTTTGCCTATCATTCTCCACATACCTCCTAAAATTAAGGTTCTAAAACAAATAGGCATAATTTGATGGCTGTAATGACACTGCCAACGTTTGGCATCCTATGTCAGCGTGTCTGTATAAATAAATGAAGAAAACAGCCTCTTAACTCATATCCTCTGATCTACTGTTTGGAAAGGTATTCCTTTCCCCATACACTGTTGACTGGAAGTCTAGCAGAATTAGCTTGTAAGAATGTACATCTTGTTATGCAAATGTTGTACCGAGAGGGCTACTTTTCAGTTTCTGACACTGTCAAAAGACTTACATACATCGTATTATAGTAACTGTATCAGCACTGATAATCTGTAAAGCTAAACTTTACTCCAAAGAAGATTTTAAATTTAAGTTGAGAAGAAAAATCTATCTAACTCACTACTGGGATTTTACTTTGTCTTAATTAACTTCACTGGTCACCCATGATACAAACTGTCATCATCCCTTGCATGAAATACGTTTTCAAACCAGTATTTTTGTGACTTCACCAATGCTCTCTGACATGGCTTCGATAGTGATCCACCAAAGTAATTAATATTTCTCTTTCAAAGTCTTCCATGAATCTTCCTTTGGCCTCAATGCAGAGAGCACAGTCTACTGTATTAACCACCACTGTCTCAGATTTCCTTGCACTCCTCTGTTTCCTTCTAACAAATATTTATTCTCCTGTTTCTTATATAAAGTGTAAAAAAACTAAAGCCTTAGTAAAGTCTATGTATCTCTTTAAGCTCTATACCTGCACAGTGCTTTGGGTAAAGGTATTTTGTATGCGAATAGCACAGCTGGCCACTATGAGAATAATAAAGCAACAGCAATATTAAGCAGTATGTATAAAATAATCTTTCACCAAAAATTGTCTCTGTGTATAAGGAATAAGCATCTGATACAAGCATAAAGCAAAGTGTCAAAGCTCAAGTCCTGTCTCAGTATAAGCTTAAAAGGAATTTTTAAAAAATGATCAGAGGGATGGAGCACCTCTTCTATGACGAACGGCTGAAAGCGTTGGGGTTGTTCAGCCTGGAGAAGAGAAGGCTCTGGGGAGACCTTATTGTGGTCTTTCAATACTTAAAGGGGGCTTATGAGAAAGATGGGGCCAGACCTTTTAGTAGGGCCTGTAGCAATAGGACAAGGGGTAATGGTTTTAAATCAAAAGAGGGTAGATTTGGACTAGATAGAAGGAAGAAATTTTTTTACAGTGAGAGTGGTGAGACACCGGAAGAGGTTGCCCAGAGAGGTGGTAGATGCACCATCCCTGGAAACATTCAAGGTAAGATTGGAGGGGGCTCTGAGCAACCTGCTCTGGTTGAAGATGTCCTTGTTCGTTGCAGGGGGGGTTGGACTAGATGACCTTTAAAGGTCCCTTCCAACCCAAACTATTCTATGATTCTATTCTTACAAAATAATTAACTGATTGAAAATGCTGTTAATGTTGGAGTGGCACAAACTGTATGGATATTACCTTATCTTGTAATCCTTGGCCAAGAATAGCATTGTCATCTTCTGATTTCTGGCAGAGCTATGGACAGATTTGCTTTACATATGTTACACACAAATGTGCACAGTAATTGTGATTACGAGAGACATCAGACTGGCTGTGTACGAAGCGTGCATCTATTTTAAGTTTAAAGATGTTTCCAGGATATGTTAGAATTCTCCCTTCATGTCAAGGAGATATGAACATTTGAAAAGCTATGGCAGTTAGATGACCTGCAGCAGAGTAATACCAGCCTGAAGAAGAACCAAATATCTGTAAATCCTGGGTAAGTTTCATAGAATCCTCAAAGTCTATCCAGACAGCACTTCTGAAAAGAAGGGAAACCTGGAAGTACCGCAGTTCCAGTCTAGAAAGGTGGTTTTATATTTGTAGAGACATATTATTGTATTTCTGTAGAGACTGTAGTGGGAAATGGTACTTCCTGGGCACAGTTATGTGTGTGGTTTTTCTAAAAGGGTAATACTATATGATAAGGTAGAAACCGAAACTTTCATAAGACCATACCATACTGTATTTATTAAGCCCAGAGGTAGAATTTGGGTCAACATAGAAAGAGAGGGAAAAAAACATCTCAAGACTGGTTTCAGTTTTAGACAATTTTAGGATGAGGAAGAAAATTATTGATTTTTTTGTTTCACCATCCTTCCACGCCCAGATCACTACTAGCATATTTGCTATTCCTGCTAAGGTATTACTCCTGATAGAGCTGGTTCATTTTACATAACTAATTGAATACTAATTTGAAGAAGGTCTTGACACTTAGCCTCCCACATGACAAATAAAAGCCCTAATTACTGGGAGTCAAGCTCTATCCAGGATCACCAAATATGTAATTTATAAAAACTGAAGCAGCTTCAAGCTTTGAGAATGTGAAAGCATCTTGTGTTATGTAGCACTCCTGTGATAGCTCATATTGCAGGACTGAAAACAATTTGACATTAACTTCATATTTTTAAAAGGTCTTTCTTCTTGAAATTAAAGATAACTTTTAAAGTGTCTTTATTATTTCAGGAGAAGATGTTTCAATTATATTTAAAACATTATAACATTTGGAAAAACGACTTGCACTTTCAGTTGTCATTTAAATTATAATTTGGAGGAGAAATTATACACTTCATATTTTGAAAATCAGATAAATGACACCCAGTAGTTCAGTTGGCTATTTTAGTAGTAGACATAAGAGTTGAATTGGGGATTTTTCTTTTTTTATGGTCTTTATATCTAAGTTATGTTATTTGAAAAGATTTCTTTTTACTTCAAATATATATATTTCTTTGTTGGAAATTTATTGTCACGATATTTGGGGGGATATTACAATATTTTACAATAAGCAACCATGAAAATTTAGATAGAAAAGTAAGCCATTATCTAAATGACCCCTGAAAATGTTGAGATACCCCAAACATAACTTTCTGAGGGTTCAGAACAAGGATGTGACTTTGATTTTGTTTTTCTGCTAACTGAAATGGGATGGTTACTGCTTCAGAGTGCTGTTTCTTTAAAGATATGGGTATGAACAATTCTGAGCAGACTCTGCACTCACTGTAAGAGGGTAATATTGACCTCTCCTTTGGACTTTGTTTTGAAATTTTCACACTACCTTACTGGTAAGCTGTTACTAAATTACAGGAGACAGAAAATTTGTAATAATAAAAAAAAAAATTACAGACCTTTCCTTGACCTTCAAGTTTACAAATATGAATAAATTGTTAATTTAGGTTTACACTTTTGGTCAGCGAGGAGACTGGAAATTGTTTAAGCTGTTACCGAGGAGATAGTGAGTCAGAATCTGTTTCTAGGATGATTTAAAGGTATTGGTGTTAAAAATGTTAGATATCTAATTTATTCAGGACATCAAACCTGTTCGGCAGATGTCTATTAAAATTGCTGATTTTTCTCTCATTTTCAGTTATCTCTTTTCAGGTCACTGACACTGGAGGCATGAAAAGTATTTTAATGACTTTTTTCAGTATAGAAGCAAAATTTCTTTTTCCCAAGACCTTTCCTTTCTCACCATAGCCCTTCTTCATCCCTCTTGCAATATTTCTCTTATCTTCTTTTGTTTTACTTTATAAAGATATATATAGACACTGAGGTATGTCGTGTGCTAGTCATGCTACATGAAGACAATGTAAACCAATTTTTAATCAATGGGACTTTTAACTGATTACATTTGTCCTGTCATAAAGTTACGTAATCCATTTTACCTTTCATTTTTACCGCAAGGTATAAAATGGGGATTTTTTCATTGTTATTTATGAAGTGTTTTGCCCAGTTTTAGGTGCTGAAATAACAGCAATCTTGAAAATGCAACACTGAAAATAAACACGTAGACCTGCTGTTTTTATAATCTCATTAAATGAGAGAAATACACACTTCTTTCTGTTCTAGCCCTTGATTTTGCATAATTTAAAGTAAATTTTCTGGAACCCCCTTGTAGTACAGGATGCTGTTGCTAGGCTAAAAGCAAGAAAAGAAAATGGACTACAGATTCTCCCTGACAGAAAATTAAACATAAGATTTTCCTGCTTGAAAGTCCTTTCTGTTCTGCCCTCTTGCACATTGTACACTGGCAGGTGAGATCTCAAATGAGCAGGTTCGATACACAGCAAATAGAGGTATGGCTTTTGTGCTTATCACTGTTTGTCAAGAACCAGCACTGGAGCAGGCTGCTGTCGGACTATGTGCTACGATCATCAGAGCTTAAGGATTTCTGAAGCATTTCACAGCATCACAAAATTACTATGCCTTTTTTTTTTTTTTTCTCCAGAAATTTTAGAATATCTGTGCCCTTGTCCCATTGTTTTCTCTTTTCTTCGTGTGTACTGCACACCTGTTTTTACCAGGGTATTATTACTCCCTAAAAATCCTAATAGGTTCATAAAAGCACAACCCATGGTATAGTCTGTGCACTTCAAATACCTCTGGCACTTCCCTGTCATAAGGTTAAGGATGAACATACTGTTCTTGCAACCACTGAGACTTTTCTGAAGATCTAAAGGAAAGCCTGATCAGGGAAGTGTTACAAAAGTTCAAGCTGTATTTTACAAAGGTGTGCCATAATCTATCAATGATCATGCAGCCTGTTGTGGGTAAAACACAGAATTAAGTCAGTTGTGGCTTTCAGACAGCTGATCATGACTGACTTTACAGTAAGTAACTCTCAGTCCAACTTGAACTTTCCAACCAAGCTAGTAATAGCTTTCTAAGAGTCAAATGTCCTTGTAACTGCCTGGCTCATTGGTCTGGCCATTCTCGATACAGTGAAAACCTGAAGTCCTGACTACTTTCACTAAGTTTTTACTGCGGCCTTTACCTTCAAAGTAAACAAGTTGTAAAAATTCAGAGGAGTTTTTACTGCTTCTCCCTCCAAGCAAGAAATTCTGTAGGATTCCCAATCACCAAAAGCATTTTTTATCAACTACTTCAAAAAGATATCCATCAAAGGGCCAAGGCTTGTGCTTAGAAATCCTCAGAAGAGAGAAAAAAGAAAATGAAACAAAACAGGACTGTAAAAAGGACTTTAAAAGAAAAAATAAATCATTCACACTAATTTTACCAGAAGTTGTCACAATAAAATTATGGGAAATTGAAAATGAATAGATTAAAGTAATTTAAGCAAAATTCTTGCTCTATCCTGGAATTTTCATGATATTACAAGTGAGTATGAGTAGAGATAAGCAAATTCTTCAAATTTATTCTGCTCTAGTTCTTATTTGAACAAGTAAAATATCATGGAAGATATTCTCTTTGAATGAACAATGATATTTCAGGACCACAATAAAACTTCCCAGAGGAAGCAATTAGGAAGATTCCAGATCGATATCTGGAAGGTGCCAGAAATTTGTGGAGACACAAGAGTTTTAAGAGTTTAATGTTTTCATGAAGTTGTGTTTGTGCTTTAAGGACAGATGCTTTAAAAACATGAATGACATATGTGTATAAAGTAAATAGCAATTTGTGTAAAAGGACAAAGTCAGTGTCAGACCCCTGGGTCAGAGTTCAGAGACTTCGCTGTTGTCATTCTTTAGGAGCTGCTTCGGGAACAAGTCAGTCTTCTTACTGAGCTACAGCAGAAAAGTGCAGCAATCTGGCAGTAAGGTATGGAGATTTAGATGATATAAACATCTTCTGAAATAGTGATGAAATCTTCAAGAAGGCTGATGAGCACTACAGGAGATGTTTATATTATTCCCATATTTGCAATAGACACATTCTTACTGAGATTTAACAAGCTTTGCCATAGAAATTCATGTCTTTGAATTTAGGAAACTATCAGCATAGAAGTGTGAACTGAAATCTAGACAAAAAGTACCCCTATAGTTCAATTTCCTTTGCAGTTTCTTTCTTCAAATATGTTTACAGCTGCAACCTTCTCTGGGAGGTTAGAGCTCTCACCCTAGAACATTCAAACTGTAGGTGTATTGGGTTTGTGTGGCAAGGTTTTGGTAGCAAGGGGGTTACAGGGGTGGCTTCTGTGAGAAGCTGCTAGAAGTTTCCCCTATGTCCCATAGAGCCAATGCTAGTCAGCTCCAAGACGGACCTGCCACTGGCCAAGGCTGAGCCCATCAGCAACAGTGGTAGCACCTTTTCAATAATGTATTTAAGAAGGCAGAAAAAAAAATTGCAGCACAGCAACCAGGAGAGAGTACTGAGAGAAACAAGTATGTAGAAACCCAGGTCAGTGAAGAAGGAAGGGGAAGAGGTGCTCCAGATGGCAGAGAAGAGATTCCCCTGCAGCCCATGGTGAAGACTATAGTCAGGCAGGCTGTCCTCCTCCGGTCCCTGGATGATAACTTTGGAGCACATATGCACCTGCAGCCCATGGATGACCCCACAGTGGGGCAGGTGGATGCCCAAAGGAGGCTGGGACCCTCTTGAGAGCCTGCACTGCAGGAGGCTCCTGGTAGGACCTGTGGCCCCGTGGAGAGAGGAGCCCATGCTGGAGCAGGTTTGCTGGCAGGACTTGTGACCCTGTAGGGGACCCACACTGGAGCAGTCTGTTTCCGAAGGACTGCACCCCATGGAAGGATTCATGTTGGAGAAGTTAATGGAGAACTGTCTTCCATGGGAGGGACCCCACACTGGAGCAAGAGAAGAGTAGGAGGAGTCTTCCCCCTAAGGAAGAAGGAGTGGGAGAAACAACGTGTAGTGAACTGACCTCAACGCCCATTCCCTGTCCCCTTGTGTTGCTCAGGGGGACAAGGGAGAGAAAATAGGGTGTAAAGTTGAGCCCGGGAAGAAGGGAAGGGTGGGTGGAAGGTGTTTTAAGATTTAGGTTTTATTTCTTATTACCGTACTGTGGTTTGATATGATTCAATAAATTAAATTAATTTTCCCGAAGTCAAGTCTGTTTTTCCCGCAACAGTAGTTGTTGAGTCATCTACCTGTCCTTATCTTGACCCATAAGCCTTTCATCATATTTTACCTCACCCTGTCCAGCTGAGGAGGGGGAATGATAGAGCAGCTTTGGTGGGCACCTGGCATCCAGTCAGGGCCAACCCACCACAGCAGGGCTGCAAGAAGTCCATAGCAAAGTACAACTAATCTAATGTTAGAGAGCATATGACGATACTTTTCAAGATCCTTCATTAAGGATCCTGTTCTGATCCTCTTAAATTGAACAATTTCTCCTACTGTACCTATCATAAAGCTGGTATATAAAAAGTTGTGATTAATCTGCTTTTAAGTCATGTCAGAATTTAAACAGATTGAGATAAATAACCTCAGATACAAACCATTGTGTTACTGTAAGTCTACAAATGAGTCTATAACATGTAACCTTGAAGTATAATTAAATATTGTATAACAAATGAAACTCTAGTGATGCCCATAATTTTCTGGGAAGGAGATTTTATGTTAATAGCCCATGTTTTTAATAGCAACTGTTAATCGTGTTAACAAATTTTAAAAATGAAAAATGACATTTTCTCTGATCCTTTTTTTGTGGTGTTGTTGGTTGTTTTTTTTTCCTAAATACAAATTGTTCAAATTATTTTCAAATTATTTGAATTATTTTCAAGTATTAGTTCTAAAAAGAATCTGGACAGATTTTTTAGAAGTCACGTCAATTGTTTTTTTATGGGATTTTGGTGTTTGTTTTCAAAAATATTGAAAGAGTAATCTAACAGGAAAAAATAAAGGATCTATCAGTAGAAAATTGTCATTTGTATCTGTCCTTTGATATTCCCAAGCTACCATATTTCAGAACCCATACAATTATGTGACTTCTAAAACCTCTGGAAAAAAGTTATTTTTTCTGATCATACTTTCAGCTCTTCTGATCTCTGCTCTGAAAAACATGTACATTCTTAATTTGATCCTTTTCTGTGTCAGCATACTGACAAAACTTAAATGACGTAAGTATATAATATTTATGTTATTAACCTTGCTCCTCCAGTGCACTGTCACTTGTGGTTAAAACATAACACTGGAAGACTAACAAATCCCACAACTAACTGCGTTCAGCAGGCTGTGGACTCAAGTTTATCATTGTGTTCATATGAAGATTGGTATGAACAATGTGACATAGCTCACATTTCAAGAAGTAGCTTAATTATTTAAATTATTTTTTCTGGTGTTCTCGACTTTGCAACCTTACTATTCTCTTAACATTTTTCACAGGAGTTTGTGAGAGAGCTAAGAAATACTCCTCTACTTTAATAATAAAGCTTCAAGTCACACAGTTAAACCAGCATATGGTGTTTACAAATAGCTCAGTGCAACAATTTTTTGGAAAAGCCCTCGCTTTATAATTTTGCTAAAGAAATACAACATATATATATAGAATTTGTCTCCTCTGATTCAACTTTAAATACGAATGTGATATTCTATGCATGTCTGAAATACTAAAATGTGCATAATATATTCCTGGAAGTATCCTAATACATAAACAGAGCACCTCAGCATTTTTTATTGAAAACTTACCCAGTCTATTTTCTATTTATTTTATGTTGATTTTATGCTAACTTGCCACAAAAGTTAATGAAAATTACTGTTTAAGAATAGTTCAACGATAATGATGTGATGTAATTTCTTATTGTTGCACACAATGTTCCGGTTAATCTTGCAATTACACATGAAGTTGCCTTCACATCACTAAAAACAGAGCCTATGGATTAATATAATCTTCCAACCTGTAGGCTGCAAAAGCTTTTTAAGTATGGTTTTCAACAAATACAAGCCGACCTCAGAAAGATCTAGATTACAATCAATAAAAAATATTTTATTTATTTAAAGGAATGGCAATAATCTTTGCAGTTAAATGTTGAAATGAATTTAGGTGGTAAGACAGGTGGCTTGCAGAAACTAAAATGTGATTTGCAGGCAGAAAGTTAGAAAGGCCAAAGCCCAACTAGAACTTAACCTGGCTACTGCCATAAAAGACAGTAAAAAATGTTTCTACAAATACATTAGCAGCAAAAGGAGACCTAAGGACAATCTCCATCCTTTATTGGATGCAGGGAGGAAACACAGTGACAAAGTATGTGGAAAAGGCTGAGGTACTCAATGCCCTATTTACCTCTCTTTAATAGCAAGACAAATTGTTCTCCAGGTACCCAGCCTCCTGAGTAACAGTAAGACAAAATCCAAGGGGAAACGGTGGGTGACCTTCTACAGCACTTAGACACACACAAGTCTATGGGACCGGATGGGAGCTAGCGGAAGTGCTCACCAAGCCTCTTTCCATCATTTATCAGCAATCCTGGCTAACCAGGGAGGTCCCAGTTTACTGGAAGTTAGGAAATGTGGCATCCAACCACAAGAAGGGATGGAAGGAGGATCCAGGGAACTAGAGGTCTGTCAGTCTGACCTCAGTGCCGAGGAAGGTTACGGAACACATCATCCTGAGTGTCATTACACAGCACATGCAGGACAACCAGGTGACCAGGCCCACTCAGCATGGGTTTATGAAAACCAGGTCCTGCTTGACTAACCTGATCTTCTTCTATGACAAGTTGACCCACTTAGTGGACAAGGGAAAGGTTGTGGATTTCATCTACCTAGACTTTAGTAAAGATTTTTACACCGTTTCCCACAGCAGTCTCCTGGAGAAACTGGCTGCTCATGGTTTGGACATGTGTACTCTTCGCTGGGAAAAAACTGGTTAGAAGGCCGAGCCCAAAGAGTTGTGGTGAGGGGAGTTAAATCCAGTTGGTAGCCAGTCACAAGTGGTGTTCCCCAGGGCTTTGTGCTGGGGCCTGTTTTCTTTAGTATCTTTATCAACAAGCTCGACGATGGGATCAAATGCACCCTCAGTAAGTTTGCAGACAACACCAAGTTGGGTGGGAGTGTTGATTTGCTTGAGGGTAGGAAGGCTCTGNCTCTACAACTACCTGAAAGGAGGTTGTAGCAAGGTGGATGTCGGTCTGTTCTCCCAAGTAACAAGTGACAGGACAAGAGGAAGCGGCCTCAAGTTGCACCAGGAGAGGTTTAGATTGGATATTAGGAAAACTTTCTTCACCAAAAGGGTTGTCAAGCATTGGACCAGGCTGCCAAGGGAAGTGGTTGAGTCACCATCCCTGGAGGCATTTAAAAGTGTTTTTGAGGTGGTGCTGAGGGACATGGTTTAGTGGTGGACTTGTCAGTGTTAGGTCAACGGTTGGACTCGATGACCTTAAAGGTTTTATCCAACCTAAATGATTCTATGATTCTATGGTTTCAGCTCCAGATCTAAACAAGGTTGGTACAAAATCTGCCAGAACCACAAGTAGCTCTAATTCTTTCCCTTTTTAAAAAATATTTTTTATTTTTGTTTCCCATACACTTTAATGTCCAACTTTCCTTTCATTATGCTATTGTATTAACATTTTGCACTTTGCCTTTACACATAATAAAACTGTTTCTTTCTCTCTATATATTTTTGAGGGTTTTTTTGGTCTCTCCCCCACACAAACACATACACACACACACACAAAGTCCAGCTGAGTTTGGTCTCCTCAACAAGAACTTGATAGGCTTTACCTAACAACATAATTTATCTGGAGATACCTTCAGTGGTAGTGTAGCCTGCAGGGCTAAGAACCTGTTTTAAGCCTCAGAGTACAATAGCTGTTCTTCTTAAGAAATCCTGGTCTTCAGCTGTCAGTCTTCACCTTCTACCTTTAGGCTTTGCTCATTTTGTACCAAATTCTGAATACTTGTATAAGTTTTTACTCTATGGGTCTTTTGTATCGTTTTAACATTTTCAGTTGACATCTAGTTTTTACTGTGAGGTTGTAGATTGATTGTTACCAAACTAATGTCTGTCACCTATTTAATACCTGAAAATTATCGTTTTTTTCTTGGCTCCCTCTTTTTATTGTAACTACAAAAACTATGCTTCCCTTTCACATGTTTTTATTTTCATGTTGAATTTTTTTCTGTTATTCTTGATATAAAAGATGCGGCACATCATGAGGAAGCACAGAGCTGATCTGCACTGAACTGAACTAAAAACTCTATACATGAATTTTTCAGACAGTGTAGTGTTATCTTCCCAAAGATAACAGAACCCAAGATGCCCAAAATGTCCTTTAGCTTTGTAAAAGGATGTGTGAATCATTGTCAGAATCTGTAATTTTAAGGAAAGTATAATATCAATAAAAAGCATGTTTTCCTTTTTGAATGAACTTGAATTTCATATTATTTAAATCCAAACTTAGTACGTTCATTTTAATTAGAAAAATACATGAAATAAATTATGATGAGTGACATTTTAATGCTTAGAGGGTGAAAAGGAGTAAAAAGTCTACATGAAATTTTCTTCTCACTTAGATAAACAGTAATAGTCACTTTTCCTCATTTAGTTCAATTTCTCGTGTTATGAGAAATTCATCATCACATAAAACTCAATTCCTATAATAAGTTATCTGAATCCATTTCAAGTCAAATAAAGAAAAGTTTCAAGCAAGCCTTCTTTGTACAAATGCTATTATTTTCAAAGACTGACATACTGTAGGAGAAGAGCCAAGAACATGCAAGAACAGCCTCTTGAGTTTGAAGAAAAATTTTGTTTACACAAAAGAGAATTAAACTGAAAATTAACACTTTTTTTTGGAATCCAAACAAAAGCAATTCCCCAAACATTGACCTATGTGTGACATTTTGATGGCTAATTGCCCAAGGAACCTACCACTCCTCAGATTTGCTGTGTGGGAAAATGTAGGCACCTAAGGGTAGGAGCCAAAAGACTATCAAGTCTAAACAGACAGAGTAATTTCTGCTATGCAATGTTAGGTGTGGTTGCCTCCTCCAGCAGCCCCAGCCCAGGACCCTCCAGCCCAGCTGCTGGAGCCCAGCCTGGTGCCCAGGAACCGAGGCTGAGGGATGCAGCTGCCACTTTCCCCTTTGCAGGGTTGACCAGTAGCAAAGCTGAGCTCAGGTCCCAGAGACACATGCACAGGACACTTACATGGCTGGTCACACAGACTGCCACAGAGAAGGTGCTGCATTCATACACCTGCATACAGGATTCACATAAAACACAAGCACAGGCAGCCAAGTCCCTTCCTCCTCTTGGGCTGGCAGAGGCAGAAGGCCACTAGTGCAGGCACACACACAACTCTCCAATACCACTGCCTGCATCCCAGGCCCTCTTGCTTGCCCCACAGGTCTCCTACTCCCTGCCTGGTCCAACATAGTCCTTGCTAGCAAAAAGACACGGGCACTCAGACGTATGGGACAGATGGTGAGATTACACAGGAAGACAGCTAAGAAAAGATTTAATAAGAAGATAGGACAGACTGCAGAGATCGGGTGCAGAGTTTGGTCAGACAGATATAACGACTGTCCACATTTTTCACATGAGCAGCCCCTTTTATACCCTCTTTGTTCCTCCCTGATCACCTTCCCCTGCACATTCCCTCATCAGGTGGCATAGTCTCCCTGGCACCTCACCCCCTTTCCCTCAGCATCCTGCACCCTCATCTTTCCATCCTTATCAGTTGCAAATTCCTGCTTTGCCTCCCGTTTCTTGATAGCCCATCAGTTAGTGAGACTGACAAGGTTTGTTTCTTGTCTTTTTCTCCATTATGTTAATCTGTCCGGTTTGTGACTGTATATTTTGTTTCTTGCTTCACTCTTTTCCTTAGTATCCCATTTAGCAAGGTCCTTAATCAGAGCACCTTACTGAAATAAACATTCCAACATTCCATATAGCCTTATCAGTCAGTGTGACTGAGCGGCTTTGGTTCTTGTTCCTGTATCCCTTGTTGTTTGTCAGTCAGGTCTCTGTCTTTGTGTGTTCTTGTTTATGTCTTCCTCCTTTTCTTCTTACCCTCTTTTTCAATTGAGAAAGTCCTTGACCAGATACCATTAAAGGAGAGCAGATGCTCTCTTCTTCCATATAAACTTACAGTTTCCAACAGACATATAGCAACCACAGAAGCATTAGAGTGAAACATCACTACTTTTTCAGACATGGATGTATTCAATGAGAGAGGTGAAGCTACTGTGCATTTGAGATAACTAACAAAAAGATTTGGAATGAATTAGGCTCAGCATAGTCAAGTCTGAGGCATTTGTGGATGTGCAAGAAAGCGATTTCTAGAAACACAGTGTTAGAAGTGCAGATAACTAACATTTCAGACACCTAGGGTCTGAAAGAAGCTAAGCAATGATTAAGAAATCTATATTTTGGGTTTCAAAACAGTAAAAAGCTTAATTCCTACTGTGGAACTATTTGACAGTGTTTTCCTTTGGAAAGTGTACAAGAATGTGAGAATAAGTTTGACACATGGATTATACATTATTTATGAAGTATGTACAAGATAAATTTCTAGATAAGAGACTTTTTCAATGAGAATGTTAATGTTTTCCATGACAATCCTATTCATGTCTGCTTCTGTTTGGTAATTTTATTAATGGATCTCCTGCTATATAATCTGTGAAGGCATAAATGTTTTGATTATTTGTAGAATCATACAGTTATAGAATGGTTTAGGTTGGAAGGAACCTTAAAGATCATCTAGTTCCAGCCCCCTTGCAGGGACACCTCCCACTGGACCAGATTGCTCAAAGCCTCATCCAACCTGGCCTTGAACACTTCCAGGGATGGGGCTTCCACAACTTCCCTAGGCAACCTGTTCCAGTGCTTCACTACCCTCAGAGTGAAAAATCTCCTCCTGAGATCTAATCTAAATCTACCTTCTTCCAGTTTGAAGCCATTACCCATCGTCCTATCACTACATGCCCTTGTAAAAAGTCCCTCTCAAGATTTCTTGTAGGCCCCCTTCAAATACTCAAAAGCTGCTGTAAGATCTCCCCAGAACCTTCTCTTCTGCAGGCTGAACAACCCCAACTCTCTCAGCCTGTCCTCGTAGCAGAGGTGTTCTAATCCTCTGATCATCTTCATGGCCCTCCTCTGGACCCGCTCCAACAGGTTCATGTCCTTCTTATGTTGGTGGCTCCAAAGCTGGACACAGTATTCCAGGTGGGGTCTGATTATCCCTAATCTGAATTTTGAAACAATTTGAGACTTGTTCTTTAGCTTCAGATATTGCATCACAGACTGTATTTCTGCTACGTGGTTGACACCCATTCATATGTGAACCTTGATGCAAAGATATATGGCTTAATACTTAAAAAACTGATTTGGAGGGGCCTTTCAGCACTTGATAACATCAGAAATGAAAAGTACACAAGTTGCACTCAAGGAGAGTTGATAAAGAAAAACAATTGGTATTCAGCAGAGCACTCACTTTTGTGTATAGAATAAGCTACTCAAGAAACAGAGATAGTAGGACTTACAACCTTTACATGAGAAAATATTTCCATTTCTGTAGGTTAAATGCTGTCATAATGCTAAACGTTCCCATTTTCTAAATGCATCACTNGTTCCAGTGCTTCACTACCCTCAGAGTGAAAAATCTCCTCCTGAGATCTAATCTAAATCTACCTTCTTCCAGTTTGAAGCCATTACCCATCGTCCTATCACTACATGCCCTTGTAAAAAGTCCCTCTCAAGATTTCTTGTAGGCCCCCTTCAAATACTCGAAAGCTGCTGTAAGATCTCCCCCAACCTTCTCTTCTGCAGGCTGAACAACCCCAACTCTCTCAGCCTGTCCTCGTAGCAGAGGTGTTCTAATCCTCTGATCATCTTCATGGCCCTCCTCTGGACCCGCTCCAACAGGTTCATGTCCTTCTTATGTTGGTGGCTCCAAAGCTGGACACAGTATTCCAGGTGGGGTCTGATTATCCCTAATCTGAATTTTGAAACAATTTGAGACTTGTTCTTTAGCTTCAGATATTGCATCACAGACTGTATTTCTGCTACGTGGTTGACACCCATTCATATGTGAACCTTGATGCAAAGATATATGGCTTAATACTTAAAAAACTGATTTGGAGGGGCCTTTCAGCACTTGATAACATCAGAAATGAAAAGTACACAAGTTGCACTCAAGGAGAGTTGATAAAGAAAAACAATTGGTATTCAGCAGAGCACTCACTTTTGTGTATAGAATAAGCTACTCAAGAAACAGAGATAGTAGGACTTACAACCTTTACATGAGAAAATATTTCCATTTCTGTAGGTTAAATGCTGTCATAATGCTAAACGTTCCCATTTTCTAAATGCATCACTAGTTGGTGGTATATGAGTTTGTCTGTACTACTGCTTAGTAAAAGCTCTAACTCAAACCAATTCAATTAAACCAAGAAGTTCTGAGCATCATCTCTTCTTTGAAAACAACGTTTCTGCAGTTCTTTCTCTCAGATCCCCTGATTGTATTTCAGCATAACTCTGGATAAGCAGGTAAGATCTGTCAGAGCAAGAAAAGAAAATTTCAGGAGTGACAGAATTTGACATAACATCTGATTTTGTAAAGGTTAAATATCTTTGAAAAGCAAATTTTGGAGATATATTTTATGCATACAGTGGAGTGCTGTGTAGGTCCAAATGAGTGGTAATAAAACAATTTATTTCTTCATGTGTGGTTAGTCTGATCAAGCTATTAAACAAAGCTTTTCAATTAAGGATCCAACTCTAAAATGGTAGATGTTTTCAACCCAAAGTATTATTAAGCATACAGTAACTAATTAATTAATGAACTTACTTTATAGTTCCAAAACCTGCACTGGGCAATGAGAATAACTGAGTAGTAGGCAGATCAAGAAATCACAGAAAGCACAATAAAAGAATAATATTCACCCATTTTCTTACAAAATGGGTTTGTATCCTCAGAGCTTACGGTAGTATGTTTTCAGTGAAGCTTAGCTAAAGTCTGCATTTACTCAAGTAATTAATCATTCATGTTTCAGAAGTGGAAGAATGTGCTACAGCATCAAAGAGAACTTGAGAAACAAAAATATTTATATTAATACTAGTAATATTGACACTCGCTGACCTCTGAATTGAACTTCATTTTCTTTCATGAAGTGTCTCTTATTTTTAGGGAACTACGAGAAATACATGTTGAATACATAAATATCTGTAATTTCTCTCTGTTAAAATAATTTTTTTTCAATGTTTGCATAGAACTTAACAGTGGTGTAACAAAGACTTACCTCATGAGCTACATGGAGTTTGCTTAAATATCGGTGCTGTACTGGGGACTATGTCATATAAATAAGCTGGCTCAGGGGCTGCTGGAGGAGTCAAATTCATGGCTATTGATAAAATGACTAAACAAAAAATGCAGAAATCAGCATTGCTGTGTTTCCCTACTCAATCAGCATATCCAAATCACATAATGAAGAAGCTGAGGTTGTGTCTCTATTTGTGAATTGTATTTACAGTTCATCCTCTTTTTAGGTGTGTGATACACATTTGAGATGCTTGATGTGTCCTATGTCCCCTAACCATAGGTAATACAGAAGGCTGCTTTAATCTTCATAGAGTCATAGAATCATAGAATGGTTTGAGATGGAAGAGACCTTGAAGATCATCTAGTTCCAACCCCACTGCCATGGGCAGGGCCACCTACCACTAGACCAGGTTACTCAAAGCCCCATCCAACCTGGCCTTGAACACCTCCAGGGATGGGACATCCACAACTTTTCTGGACAACCTGTTCCAATGTCTCACCACCCTCACATTAAACAATTTCTTCTTAATATCTAGTCTAAATCTACCCTCTTTCACTTTAAAACCATTACCCCTAATCCTATTGCTCCACTCCCTGATAAAGAGTCCCTCACCATCTTTCCTGTAGGCCCCCTTTAAGTACTGGAAGGCTGCCACAAGGTGTTCCCTTAGTCTTCTCTTCTCCAGGCTGAACAAGCCCAACTCTCAGCCTATCCTCATAGAAGAGGTGCTCCATCCCTCTGATTATCTTGGTGGTCCTCCTCTGGACCTGCTCCAACAGGTCCATGTCCTTCTTATGTTGGAGGTCCCAGAGCTGGATGTAGTACTCCAGCTAGGGTCTCACCAGAGCGGAGTAGAGGGGCAGAATGACCTCCCTCGACCTGCTGGCCATGCTTCATTTGATGTAACCCAGGATGCATTTGGTTTTCTGAGCTGCAAGCGCACATTGCTGGCTCATGTTCAGCTTCTCATCAACCAACACACCCAAGTCCCTCTCCTCAGGGCTGCTTTCAATCCATTCTACACCCAGCCTGGATTTGTGCTTGGGATTGCCCCGACCCAGGTGCAGGACCTTGCACTTGACCTTGTTGAACTTCATGAGGTTTGCATGGGGCCACATCTCAAGCCTGTCCAGGTCCCTGTGGATGGTATCACTTCCCTCCAGCATGTCAATCACTCCACACAGCTTGGTATCATCGACAAAGTTGCTGCAGGTGCACTCAATCCCACTGTCCATGTCACTGACAAAGATGCTAAACAACAGCAGTCCCTCTACCAACCCCTGAGGAATGCCATTCATCACTGGTCGCCACTTGGACATTGAGCCATTGACTGCAACTCTTTTAAGTGTGACCATTCAGCCAATTCCTTATCTACCGAGTGGTCCATCCATCAAATCCATGTCTCTCCAATTTAGAAATAAGGATGTCACGCAGGACAGTGCCAAATTGTTTGCACAAGTCCAGGTGTATGATGTCAGTCGCCCTTCCCTTATCCACCAACACTATAACCCCATCGTAGAAGGCCACCAAATTTGTGAGGCACGATTTGCCTTCAGTGAAGCCATGTTGGCTGTCACCATTCACCTCCTTATTTTCCATGTGCCTTAGTATAGTTTTCAGGAGGATCTACTCCATGATCTTGCTGGGTACAGAGGTGAGACGAACTGGCCTGTAGTTTGCACGGTCTTCTGAACAGTCCTAAATCTTACAGTCCAGGAGCCTGCCATCCTGGAATCATGCATGGCTGGGACTCTTGTAACATTAAAAATAATTATGAAGCAACCATAAAAGCAATGACCATAGTGTTTGGTACAGTTAAAAACTTGTCATAGCCTTATTTAAGTCTTCTAATGGTAAAGAAAGGGCTTTTTTCCTTCTGTTGACTCTCGTTAGGAAAAATTTGACCTAAAATCTGTGATTTTTTATTATTAGTCCTGCTTAATTTTTGTATTTTACATAATCTAAAAGCTGATAACTAGAGAACTAATGAAACTACAATGTTTTTGCGGCAGAAATTTGAATAGTTACAATATTCATTACATTTTTAAATACTCCTTTTGCTTTCTGTTCCAATGATTTATCTGTGAAAATTTATCATTCCAGATAAAGCAGAAGTTAAAACCAGGAAATATCCTGTAATGAGCAAAGGAAATGTTAGGCCCCCTTTTAAAAATGAGAAAGAAAGGAAGAAGGCGTCTGAAATCATTTGTGTAAAGTTATCCCCAGGTTGCCCTTAAACACATATGCTGCTGTAAAATATTTTAAATAATATTGCTTGCTACACTTGTGATAATTGGTGGCTGCAGCCAGGGCTAGTCAGGAAAATTATACTGTATTTATAAAATGATGTTACCATAGTATCAAAGTTCCACAAGAAACATGTCAGTAGGATAATTTTCTGTTGTTCCTTAGAGGAAAACTACAAAATTTGTAAGTTTCGACAAAGAAGTACAAAAGTATCTCTTGGAAATGTTATTGGGTACAAGAGTACACGTGACCTCTTTTCTAATATCACATTACTGAATAAGATTTTCGATGCTTGCAGTTTGAGGAAAATAACGAGAGGAATTGCCACTGTTCATTGTTATTTCCAGAAAAAGAATGGTTTTACCATTTCCGTGTTGCTAGGCTTGCAAGATACTTCTATATGCACCATTTAATTTTTTATAATAGACCTGTTTTATTTTGACAATCTCTACATGACATTATGACTTCATATGACACCTTCCTTGAACCCAAAGAAGTAGAGCTCTGAAGAGTTTCATGTGGCACAGGTGCCATGAGTTGAATACAGTTGCTATAGAGTTTCTAAAATGCGATACAGAACTCTTCCTGAAATAATTCAAGCACCCTCTGACTTTTGAATCAAAAAGAAAAGCATACATAATCTTCCACAGCAACTAGATAATGGATGCTGGTGTGAATACACAGCTGTTGTTTTCTGTTGATTTAAGTATTTCAGCAAACACTTGTGAAAGCTTTGCAGAAAAAAATATGGGTTTACTTCTCTGGTCTGCAAATTTACACAAATTATTTTAATTAGCTACCCTGTCAAATTTTTAAAAATTAGAGAACTTTATAGTTTTATGGAACTGTCAGTCTCTAATTTTTTAATCAGAACCATACCTGAAACCACTATTGAGTAATAGTTTTCAAAAGTTTTTTATTTGCTTCTCAGTAAGAATATTAATAAGTTGTCAATCCTGAAAAAAGTAGTTCTGGCAATATCTCAGTATTACAAGGAATGTTAATTATGTTCATTTTTATTACATGAATACTCACCTAAGACTGGAAGACATTATTCTGAATTACTACAGAGCATCTTCATACTACACAAAGATGCTGTGAGCACCTTTGAAAACAATACAGCAATATTTACCCAAAAAATTGAAGAGAGGGGAGAAAGGAGAGTTGTTTCTTAAGCAGGACCTTCTCTATATCTAAATTTTGTGCAGAACAATGAGGAAAAAACCTAGCATCTCAGTAAAATAATAATTTGATTATTTATTGAGTGATCCTGTATTAATTTTTAAAAATACACAGAATTTTACACAACACTATGGTTTGAATAACATGATAAAATAATTTGCTTTGCTTCTTCAAACCTGAGGGCAATTTGGCCCAAGCTATAATACACATTTATTATAGAAGAAAGATAACAAAAAAGCCCCACAGGGTGGAATTTTACATGTCAAAGGAAGACAAAGATGTTGATTAGCCACTTTGTGGACTTAAATGGCTGAAGCAATAGGTACATATCGCAGTGATAAACACTAAAGAAAAAGGATGGATAACCCGAATTATTTTCACTGTCAAAATAAATCTCTAATAGGCAACGTCAATGAAATACAGAAGATCAGATTGATAAATCTCATACTAAGTAGAAGACATTTTTCAAACATGAATGCTGAGGTAGAGGTGAAGACATATTTATTTTTAAAGCAGAGGACATCAATGCTGTGATAATTCTACAAGGCATCTTATTCTGTCGTCTGAGGTGAGATACAGTCTGACCTTGGTTAGGTCTTCATTTTCTAAAGCCTGTCTCAGACTCAGTTCGCAATCCAGTCCATCCATTTTTCAGATCTCCCTTATACCTACATTAGTTATGTTCTCATTTGGAAATGTTGGACTAGATGATCCCTGAGGTCCCTTCCAACCTGGTGTTCTATGATTCTATGATCTAAAGAGGTGACTAAGTCCAAACGTGTCTAGTATCTACTAGACATTCAGCTGGGCATTTATACTGGGCATTCAGCTATAAAGTTTAGCAGAGGTTTCTCATCCCAGCTCTCACGAATGTGTATGCATTTTACTTAGCCTTTGTTTGGATAAACAAAGAAACAGTTCTGCTTAGAGAACTCCAGATCTACTCTCTAGTTTAAAACAAATTATTTAATGACTATGCTAAAGTTAGTTTCTTAAAATCTTCTGTCCTCAATTTGACAGGATGAAAGAATTGCTGGCCAAGAATACCTGATGGTTATGATGTTTTGGTGGGATGAAGGTTGAATCCTGTTAAGGTGAATAGAACTTAAGACTCAGATTGTCAGCACCCATGGTTGAACGTGCACAGCACCACAGCACTCTTTTGCAGTATGGTCTTCACAGTCTAAACAGAAGAGAGCTGGCTGGCTGGATTTGGAGTCACTGGTGATGTGGAGATGTCTAAGAGATCTGATCCTTGTACTCTTACCTAACTTTAAAAGACTAGATGAGCCTCTGGAGGTTTTGATTATGAAAGAAGCTTAGGAAGTCAAATCCAGATAGATGGATTTCACAATCCCCAAAACAGAAGCCTGATTTTACTGACATTGGATTTAGCCAAGTTTGAGTCCATCCTAAGTCTGCATATTAAAGTGTGTATGGCAATATGAGCTATTTAATCTTTGAAATGGAATTACCTGAACACTCCTGGATGTTATTGTGACAGGTGCCATAGAAAAAGCACAGATGTCTCAAGTTGTTATCAATACAGCAAATACCTACCCACATCCCACAGTTTCGTTAACCTGAGACTGAAGAATAGACTTGTTGGATCATATTTCCCTGTTCCTGGATGTTACACCATGTAGTCTAGTAAGATAGGGTTGAGTTAATGCACCGGTATATAAAACCGAAGTAAACTGTAGTTTAAAAGAACAGACAAATATCTCACAGGATTTATAATGGCAAAAATAGTATATTTATTCCTGGCTTAATTGACAATTTCAGAGTTACCTTCCACAAAAAGGCCTTTGAAACCTGTAAATTGTTGTGTCCTTGTGCACAGCAGTGGAAATGGCTTTGGAACAGTTTGTGGCTGTTTTCAGTTTCCAGACAAGGAGGGTTTGATATTATAAGAAGTACCTGATTACAACTAACAGTGATTAGTAATAATGTATATATTGGATGTGGATTTTCATTCTGGAGAATGTGATCCAACTTGCTAGCATGAGATAAGTCAATAACAAATGCATGACAAGTGCCCATGGTAACCACTGTTCAGTGTGCATATTCTTTAATGCAGGTTCTGCTCAGAACATGCAACTTTATACATTATCAGGAATCATGCTAAACACAGTCTATGGACAAGCCTGTTTACATCCTTTTTTTACTCTTGACTGTCTACTTGTTCGAGAGTGAATGAATAAAGAATATCATAACTCCTTGTATTGCCCATAGAGTATCAAAATTTATTTGACCTCACTGTCG
>VYXH01006286.1:0-17505 GCA_013397275.1 Burhinus bistriatus | reverse complement strand
CAGCAGTTAGAAGAGGCCTAGCTAAAAAGTAAAGTTACTGAACAAAATTAGTCCTGTTTTACCTCAAACCAGGACACCTCACTGAGCTCACAAACAGCCTCTCATCATCTCTTTGCCAGAACGCAGTGTCCTAGTACCTCAGGCACGAGGATCTGTATGACGAATGCTCTTGAAAGGGGAGGGTTAACAAAGCATTATGGTGTGATTGAAAGTCTGTAATGAATTTCCTTTGTTTTTAATAAAATAAATCAGGCATCTATTTTACTTTATATCAATTATGATTCATAAACCTTTTATTATTACAGGAACTCTGAGCACAGCTTTGGCTCGTCTAGCCTAGCTATGACCTGATTCTAATAACAAATCTGTGTTTTATTTCACAATGCAGGTTGTTTCCTGCACTGGTTTTAACTAGTTCTAGTGTATAAACCTAAATCAGAAATTCTCTCAGCTGGGAAAAATCTTTTTATTGTTAGTATGTGTACTGCGTAGCACGGTCAGGTCTGATATCCCTATTTGAGGCCGTAAGAAGTAGCACAGTACAAAACAAAGAAGGATAGGTTTTTAAAGCTCTGAAATGCACATTTTTTTCTCAGGGAATCTGCAAGACACTTTGTGATTATATTGGTTACAAATACTGTTGCAAAGTTTGTGCAAACACAGGCTTTTCATTAATCAGAACACAAGCAAATCTGAATGTGCTTCTGCTTCTGACATCCATGCAAAACACCCAACTAAGCAACAGATCTTCATTCAGTTATAACAAATCTTGTCATGCTGATCTATGGTGATCTATGGTTTTTACTACACATATTTGTACTCATTAACCTTAGTAAAGATATGTTGATATACTTTATCCCAAATGACATTATCGTTTGTGGTTCTCTGTTAACATGGAAATCTAGCCAGTGCTTATCTGAAGAAACACTGACATTCATAGATTCATTGAGCTACTTTGAGATACTACTAAATTGTCAACTAATTCAGCTAATGGGGTCTCCAAGATCTATGAAGATAGGGTTTATGCCCTCAGTAATGTAATTTATATGAAAATTAGAGTACTCCAAGGGAAATAATTTAACCTTTCAAGATCTTATCAAGATATCCAGCTTCTGAAATGCATTTAATCATAGCAAAGCTTACCATGAATAACATGTTTTTATTTCTGTTTAAGCCAAAGCAGCTGAAATCAAATGGTTTTCTGCAATTACAGGGATTCCAGTGCTACTGTAGTGTGACACTACAGGGAAATGTAAATGTACGAAAGGGCTCATTTCAAAGAATTCAGTCTGATTAATAAACATGCAGTGTTTTATACAGCAGCATAATGTGTGTTTCTTTCTTTGAATAACTGATAGCTGGATTATGGAAATTGCCTCAAAGAAAAGGAAGTTATTACAACATTTTCCAACTAGGCATGATGAGGCCAGATTGTTTTCCCTGGAGCAGAAACATTTCATGCAGAGCTCCTGGAGCTACTCTGTTCGTGAGGGGGAGAGGGGGTGGGGTGGATTTTTTTCCTTTCTTCCCTGCACAGCAGAGGATGGAAATGAACTTTCTGAAGCTCTGTGTATCTTTTGTGTCTTTATATATGTCAGCCTGAGAAGATGACTACTGATTTTGTTTTGAGAGCAGGACTACATGGCTCAAAGTTCTGGTAAAATTTCTTCAGATTCATTACAGGGTTGGTAGAAAGACCATGCTCGCTCCTCTGCGTCTGCTTTGACTTCTACACATGTCGATATGTAAGACAGTTTCTCAAAGGAATACTAGTATTAAATGAAATATGGATCTAATGAGGTCCTTAACCATTTTTTTCCCCCCATAGTTTTGAATGGTTGCTACTATAGACAGGGCACTTCTTAACACAAGATAAGCAGATTCACACTATGAGATTTGTAAAAGATGTAACCAGTTATCAGAATATTGATATTTGTTATGATGTTTGTTGGATACCATCTGCTGTTTTGTTTTTACCATCAGAAAAGCAAGTGCGTAAAATGAGGAAAATCGGCTCTTTTTGAGGCAAAGATATTTTTCTCAGTGAATAAATTATATAGTACATTATAAAGCCCAATACCTTCACACACAATTACAGTGCATATAAATGAATAATATCCACTTATTAAAAAAAAAAGTAAAAGCATATTAATTTAATGTTTAAAGAGTTGAAAAACAGACTTGCAGCAAATAATGCTTTAAAGTACACACTGCAGGTGGAAGCAGCACACATGATTATTTTAAACTATTTACATAATTCAGATGTAATTATGACTAAACAAATGTCTTTCTTGGACGCAAACTTCTCTGAAGATCTGAGTGCTAAACCGGTATGCAGTCTGTACGGTATGCAGTCTGTACACTATGCAGTGTGAATTTTTATTGTTTTTTTTAACAACTGATCAAAATTATAACCTGTACTATACAGTTTGTTGATTTCTTTTTTCCTTGCTTCATTGCATCTTATTAAAGATGACTGAGCTGGTGAATCAAGACACCCATGGCAGAGAAGTGGGTTAGAAAACTGCTATTGGAAGTACCAACAATTTTTTTTTCCAAAACCAATTGTTGCTGTTTGTTTCAGCAGCTGCAGCCCAAAATCCAGCTTGCTTACAAAGCAGCTGTGTGTGAAAGTGAACAGACCACCCACGTACTGAACAACAAGGGGCAAAATTCTGCTCTCTGTTATTCCTCATTATCGTCATTGGCTAATGGTTGAATTTGACATATTTAAACTACAATAATTTTTTTTTAATGGTTTATTCTTTCTTTTCTCAGCTTCCTGTCCCTTGCCCGGAGCTTTTCCTGCTGAGACAGACAAGCATTTTCTGTGTGAATGGGTACAATTCTTTCAACAGAAGGAAGAGGAGATGCTTTCAGCCTGCCTCAAACCACAGGCTTCTGGTAGAATGGAAGGATTACCTTCTAACACAGATCGGAAGTGGTAAGAAGGTCACACTGAATAATCACAGCAGTCCTTCATGATCTTTAAAAAATGAAGCAAAATATTTGCCTCAATAAACCACCAGTAACTGCTAGAGTCTGAAGATTTTACCAAGTTGTCAATGAACCTGAAGTTGGCTTCCAGCTCTTACTGCTGAGAACTTTCAGCCTAATAGTCTGTCCTCTGTGTCCTCTGCATCCTCTGCTTTCTAGCCATTTTAGTAAGGAAGAGGGAAATGGGAAACACCAAGGTCAGATATGTTTCTCTCATTTGGACTGTGATTTGCAGAAAGGCATACATAACCCGAACTGCATCTTTGATAACTCCAAGAACGCAAATACTTTGAAGACGTGCTCTTATGTTTTTAAAAGTCTTAAAATCAGACAATGCAGAAGTTAAAAAACATGTACGAGTCACTGGATCAATGGGCCGGCCACTCAAATGCTGTTCCTGGCAGTTAGGTTCTGTAGGACATGCCAGCGGAGCTGGCATTAAAACTAATAGGATTCCATTTGACTTATCGCCCAGGGATACATAACCTGGTGCATCAGGCTGAACTGACCTGTATGAAGTTCTGCACTTCATTGATATACTTTTTTTTTTTTTTAAAACTGTAGATGCACACAGTTCATATTGTTTTCACTCTGTGCACACAGATCAACATCAAAACAGTATTTTCAGCAGTTTGTACTCAATTTGTTCCTTCAATTTCTTGGTGACTAAAACTCAGTAGGACCTCTGCTTACTTCAGAGCTATAGAAAATAATTGTAAGGGGACAGCAGAACACTTACAGACTGATCCAAAGACCACTGAAATCAGCGGGAGGTTTCCATTAACTTCTATAAGCATTCAAGGCTCTCCATACCAATTTCTTTTCTGACTGCTGAGAATAAAATGATAGAAGTTTGTACATTTTTGGAATCAAAGTTCTAAAAGAGCATTAAGTGTTCTGATGAATAATGTACACCAACTACTTACACAGCTGCTGAGAAGCTCTTTCTGAGAATTGTCTCTAAAATCTCTTGGAGTTTGAGAGCCTGAACCCAGAATTTCATTATTTTTAGTGTCAGCTTTGAACTTAGATACAAAATCTATAAAATTATTGTAAGGAATGCTTAATGTACTTTAAAATAAAGACTGACTAATTCTTACTTACTTTTTTCTGATGGCTATTCCCACATACTTGCAACATATGAGGAAAATTTGTCCATCAATAACACACAAAATTATGCATCCATTACTTTGTTCACTGTTTAACTGTCAAGATCATCTTTAAAGGGCTGCCACTTAGAAAATCACACAAGTTAAAACTGAATTATGCTGCAGACTGTTTGAACCTGCAGTCCTAATTTACTTGATGTAGATGGGAGAAGAAGGTAAGAAGGAAATGGAAAAGACTGTACAAAAAAAGTAGCTGAAACTGTATCACTAGTGACTATTACAGTTCTAAGCTAAGTTTACAGGATTAAGGTCTCCTAATTTTCCTTAAAAAATCTTCATCTGATTTGCATCACTATTCAAATATCTGTTACTATTGCAATATAAAGAAATTAACAGGACAGAAAAAAAACCCTAAAACACAAGCATTAACATGATGGAATTCATGTTGTATAGGTGTTAAATACAGTAACAGAATACACATACCATATTCTCAAAAGAAGTAGCAAATTATATGAGGTTTCTTTTTTATTAGATTTTTTATTAAAAAATAAAGGTAAACCAAAAACTATTACTTTAGATATGGCTAAGCACAGCAAAGATTTGGGCAAAAAACTTGAGTGATCTACCTGTGACTATGGAACTTCTCTGTAGGGCTAGGACTTTAATAATGACTTAAACAGTACCTGGGAACATTCCTAGAACTCATTGTCTATTCTATTAAATTCTTAGAATCACAGTGACTTAAATGTAGACCACAACTCAGGCATGGTTGGGGAATCACCATGGCCCAGAAAATCTTCTATGCAGGTAGAAAAGGTAACCACCTTGTTTTGGAGTCTGAAATTTAATATATGATTTCTACCTGGCCCATGACGGCTGATTTCAGTGCCAGTAAACAATCTCAGGTATGTTTAAGTTAATAGACTTAGCCTGCAGACCACACGAAAGCAGTTTCATTGTTAAACTTTATCATACATTGGACCAAAATTCCTGCTGGTATAGCTTTGTTGACTTAAAAATATTTAAGTAGTAAGGTATTTGACCCTGCAAGTACATTTCAGAGATACGAATTTCATCCAGAGTTAGTGTGTTTTCCTAAGCTTTCTCAATTTCTTACTACATTTTAACACCAATAATATACTATTTTCTTAATTGCACAGAGAAAAAAAATAAAAGAAACCTAGGAAGATGGATATAGCAATGTATTGTTGCCTTAAAACTTTTGATTCACTCACCTAGAGTAAAAGTTTTATTTAGAATAAGCATATGGGAAAAGATGATGATCTCATTGCAACAAATGCTGAATGTCTGGTTTGTTTTTTTTTTATTCCCAGATAGACTCATGGTAAAGGGACAAGTTACAGATGTATGCATTTTAAAGCAGTTGTCCTAAGTCTTCAACTGATAGTCTCGGTAAAAAGTGTTACCCCTTTGGCAAAAGGCACTAGTTTAGCACTAAATTCTGCAACATAAGACAATATGGAACAGTAACTTTTGACACTCTCTCTTTTTCTACATGCTCATTTTTACATAATGTCCTTTGTGTGAACATTTTCTATAATAAACTGAAAAAAATAGTAGCTAATAATAGGCATTGACAAGGAAGTGAGATTACTTAAGGAAGCGGAATGCTTGTGTAACCTTGTAGTTACATATAAAAAACTCAAACCATGTAATTAATGTATATTAAGAGATGCTGTACAGTTTAGGCATTTTGTTAACATTGTGCTTCTCTGCTAGGTACTCTCTGCCTATGCTCGTAGTTTCTATTACCTTTATAACATCATTTAAGAGGATTCTAAATATGTCTTCTTTCTCTGAAAGCATTGTGAAATACTGCTTTCTCTGAAAGCACTACAAAATAGTGCTACCAGTGCTCAAAGACATCAAATTATTTCTGTTACTGTTTTTTGCTTTTGTGCATTACTCTCTACTATTTAAAAACTATAATCTTCATGATTCACTGTAACAGTGTAATGCAAAGCACAGAAGTGATTGTTTATGGGTTTGTTAAACTTGTGGAGAATATTGCATTGTATTCTGGCCTTTGAAGTTAAAATTTCTATATAATTAATCTAATATTGGGTAATAAATTTTGGTTTACTAAACAGAAATGCCTAATGAGCAGTATGTTGATTAATAGAAACTCAGATTATTTAAAATAGTGATACATTTGTAGTAGAATTAATCTTATTTAACTTTATCCATACAAAATCAAGCTATAAAATCAAGCATTAGATCCCTCTCCAGCAAGGGATAAGGTACTTTGTAAAGAGTTAGATAAACACGCACAGTGATTCATTTAACCTCCCTGAGGACTGGATGAAACTAGCACCAGCTTTTCTCTCTAAATATTATGCCTGCAAGTAATGAGAGATACGATAAGCTCTATGTAATTGGAAGAGTAACTTTATTTTGTTGAGGTGAGAAAGGAAAGTTACTGACCTTCAGAGAGTTAATTGGAAGGAAAGGGTCTTGTACAGCACCTCTATTTATTTCCAAACCTGACACATACAACATATGCATTCATGCTTACATACATTGATACTCGCAGCGAACAAAATATGTTATGAAAAAACTCTGAATATCTGAACCTTGATGGTAGGGATATTGTGACAATAATTAATACTAATCAATATATTCTTGGCACAATGTTGAGCACTGTGAAGACACATAAAATGTGTTAGCTTTCATTATTCAAAAGTGCAAGACTACATACCTTTTTTTTCGTAATCTGCATTTAATTCATCATCTGTATGCCAAAAGAGAGCAATATCAGCTTCATACAAATAACTGTAGACATTATTTGTCTTCAGCACTTCTCTGTTTTACAAAAGGTTGTCATAGGTCATGCATTATCATTAGCTTAATAATGGCATGTCGCTATTTATGTCTCTTACTGTGCTTGCCAAACCTCTGTCCTCTGTTAAGATACGGGAATTTTATATGAACAATTGCTGCTTCTTTGTAACTATAGTTGACTTGAAGAAAGCATTTGACACCTTAAAATGAAACATTATGTTTTCTTCTTCCACTAATGCAGAGTTACTCAGAAGTAGTAATGGCTGTCAGAGTCTTAGAATACTTCTAAAAGCACTGTGTTCACTGATGGATAACAGTCTAGATAATTCAGCCTGACTTGTGGAGTGTAGCAAGAAAATATCCTTACCCGATTTCTTTCCATCTTTGTCATGCACGCCATGTCAGGCGAAAAACTGGGAACGGTTTTAGATTCATTATTCAGGCCAAACAAGTCCCATCAGCACCTATCAAGGTCCTGAACAGCCTTAGTTGCTGATTTTACTGCTCTTCCAGAGGAAAACTTTAACTGTGCACAGCACTTTCAAATACTTAATAGAAATGCAATGAAGATGAGGCATTAGGCCAGCATACTTTGAACAGAATTGTCCTAATAAATGGCTTTCATATCCCATAGTTCCATTTGAACAATGAATGGTTTGTGACCATTCTACTCTTCCTGTTCTTATACAGTAGACTGTGACTGAGTCATCCTTCTTCGGTTTTGTTTGAAAAATAAAGTGTGTGTTTTTCTGAACAGGGTGTCTTCATATTTAGTGAGATGAAAAAACATCCTGGGAAGTATTGGAGTCAAAGTAAATTCCCGGTCTATATTTGTCTGTGTTGAAGGGAAGTGTATCACCTTGGCCATGGAGGGGATCCCATCACTTTTTGTTAATGGAGATACATTCTGCTGAAACAGTTTGCATAGCAAATATGTGATACTCAGAATAGGTACTACTGGCTCATGACTAGTTATGAGCAGTACTATTCTTGTCTTGTCTTTTGGACATGTTTCAGTACAACAACAATAATGGTTGTTATTAATAATATCTATTATGCACTGTAATTTTATAAGAAGAAAGTAAAATTTTAACCTTTTTTCAGTGCATGTTAAATTAGCATGCATATAGACACATACATTGCTGTTACATTTTAAAACTTTCTTTTTTCAAAGACCAAGTTATGTTCTTCTTTTTCTTTTTTTCTTTTTTTTTTTTTTTTTTTCTTTTTTTTTTCTCTTTTACAGGCTCCTCATTGGAGTTTCTGTCTTTGTGGTTAAACACCTACAGATTCACTTATAAACCCCCTCTTTAGGATATACAATGTAACATATATATCCATCTTCACTCTTCATATATCTAAAGGTCACCAAACACAAAATAATTTCACAAAGGAGAAAAAAAACTTGCTTATTCTGGAAATGAACAAAACATCGTTTGTGTGAAAATTATTTTCTTGCCAATTGATTCTAAACTCAGAAGTCAAATTCCATCCATTCTGTCTTACAAGTGAAATATACACAGACAGAGTGGCAACATTAATCTCTGACTCAAGATTATGATGTTGGTCTCTTCCTTTTTGAAATGCTAAGATTTAACTTCAAGCAACTTAGTGAATCTGCATATAATTTTTTTAGACAGAAATGCATTTTCTGCATAATTTCATGGGCCTCAAACTAGGAGCTAGAGGGCATGACCAGAGGCAGAATAGCTAAAATAATATCCCGCAGCCACTTTTCTAAAGCAATGACAAATTTGCAAGAGTCTAATTATCACTACTGAAGAATTTAGGAAAGTGTTTTAAAGACTTTAAAACTATTGCCAAAATAATCAATCTTCAAATGCCGTAAAATGCTTGCAGACATTTATCCTTATTATTTCCTATATCAGACTATACAGATGAAATATTATACAACATATCTAGTTTTGGTACATTTATCACTTAATGAGTTTTTCTGTAAAGCATGACTTCAGTTTGCATGGAATGAAAGGTAACTCACTCAGAGGGTCACTAAAGTATCGTTACACTTTCTTGTTGTAGCTAGAAAATCTGTGTGCATTCAGAAGTTTTATGACAAATAAAAAATGCACACTAAGCATTAACAACATGAAGATCAAAAAAATTCAAAGCCTTTGTTGCAGAGTATATTTAGAAGATCTACAGCATTTTTCCACTTTACAAATTTATGAAAATTATCATCATTATCAGTATTTATCTTTTTCGCTTTTACTAGCGAAGTTCTCAAGACATTTGTCCTCTATCTTATCTTGAAAATTAACCCCAATTCAGGCAGGAACTTTCTATACATCCGTTGGTATTGCAGTCCCTTCAGTCAGCACTGTTCTGTTTCTCTAATCTCTTCTCTGTCCTCAGCAACTCCACTACACAACAGCTTCTTTGAAAGGCTCATAAAATCACTTCCTCTTTCTTCTATACCATTTCTAAAATCCATCCCTTTTACTTTCAGTCCATGTCTGGGCCCTGAACTGTAATACCATTCTTGTCTCCTAAGCTTTCTCTTCAGGCTTTTTTGGCCTCTGTCTCTTCCTCACTCAAAATGTTTCTTATCACGGCACTTCACCTTCTGTATGTTTGCAGGATACCTGTTTGATCTGCTAACAGTTTGTGACAGACTTATGAACATTATACACGATTAAACATACAAACATATCATGTATGTTCTCAGAGAAACACACACATAAAAATGAAGATGTTTTACAAGATCTTCCTCTCTCCAATTTCCATTATTTTATTTTTCTTTTTTTATTTTCATCTGACTTGTAATGTCTCACAAGACTTCTGCTTAGAATTTCTACCCTTTTTAACATACAGAACTGCTCACGGGAAATCCCAAGTCAGTGCTATTGTTAGATAAAGTTGTATTTCCCTCATGACATCTCTAAGACACTATTTAGGGAGACATCACAGGAGGGCTGTAATGTCACGAATAATGCCTACATTTTGTTACACAAACACCATGGATATCTATCTTTCATATCCTCATATTTTTTCATATTTTTTTCATTCTACAACACAGGAGTGCTTTCATAAGAATTTTATTCTCTGCAGGTGAACAGGTTGTTGACTGCTCAGCACTTTGTCAGCAATTTTTTTCATAGATGCACATTGTCAATTCTACAGTGGCTTGTATTTGTTCATATGTTCTAAAAGTTTGTTTATTGCCACATAGAAGTGGTCCAGTTATAAGATCTAAAGAAAAGTCTGTCTGTTACCTCTGTTGAAGTACATTTGCAGTGAGGGAATTTTCACTATCTTAGCAAAAATGTCATTATATGAAAGGAAAGAAAAGGCAATACTTGTCATGCTGGTGTTCACTGAGCTGCTGCTAAAATTCTTCTGATAGCCTCAGGTTGCTGGCTTTCTCTGTAATTTCCTGACATTAGGTTTGAGAGAGAACATCTTCTGTAGCTTTGACAGCAGCTACATTTCCTTTTACTTTGTTACCATAAGACTATCTCAATTAATTCTGGAACTTTTTCTGATGTCTCCCATGATTCTTCTCTTTGAGGTCTTGCATAGCTCAGTGTATTTCACTCAAATGTCTTTTTATCTTTCTTTACCAAACATCTTCTAACATCTCAGTTTTGATTCTATTTCAGTGGCATGAATGTGGACATCCAATCTGATTTCTACTAATTTCTAAGCAGTCTCTGTTTATGAATGGAAGAGTTTTACTGTCATGCTGATGTTCCTGTCATATTTTGCTGTTGGGAAACAAAAAAAAGTTGTCAATGGGCTAGAAAGATAGCAAGGTTCATCAGTCAGTACTGATGATGTAGGCTGGTCAAGAACAGGAAGAAAAGAACATGATTTGTGGGCAAGGAACAAGCAAACTTTTCATAAAAGATACCACTAATTTCACTTCCTGCTTGCAATTTTACTTTTTATTTGTCTTAAAAGAATCTGAGAAGTAAGTTTCTTCATATCAAGACCCGATGACTTTGTCAACAAAGTTTTAGTTTTTTTCTTTAGCTGAAACTTCCAGCTATAGGAAAAGCGCTCATAAATAATGATCAAGTGATCAAGATTGTCTATACTGAAAAATGGACTGACCAATTACAAATTTTATTTTAAAAATATGCATTATTTTATTATAAAAAGTGTATTCTTTACTTGTATTGTACAGTGTTTCGTATTAAAAGAAAAAGGTTGACCACTTTGCTTAGTGTACCTTCTTTGTTCTAAAGCTATGTCTTGATCTTTCATTAGGACACACTGTTGTCCAAAACCAGTTTCATGGTTTATGACAATGAAAATGGAGGTTTATATCAGAACTACAGTACTGCTCATTTGAAAATAATAGTTCTCATAGTAACTTTCATTAATAAGCAGTTCCATACTTGCCTTATCAAAGTAATCAATAAAGGCTGACCTTTAAAATATTACAATAAATGACAAATACAGTGGCATGAAATATCCTTTATGAAAAATAGCTGAACCAAGGTAAAATAACTACTGTTACTATTATTGGAGATAAGTTATGATTACTCTGTATTTAGCTTTCCATTACCTGTGCTGGTGAGTAATGACCCTTGAATTATCACTTAAAATTCAAATCCATCAAAATACTCTTAAGTAACTGTCTAAATATAAGACTGCAGAACATCGACTCATGACAGAAATAACTGAAATTTAAGCAATGAGGAGCATCAAATTAAGATGTCTAAATCTTTCTACTCAAGTCTGATTGCTGTTTTTGATAAAATTACAGGATTAGTGGTTTCAGAAAACACAGCAGATGCAATATATTTAGATTTTACTGAAACATTTGATGTGCTGTGTTGTGAAACCACACAAAATTAATTCAAGTTGGCTCGTATAAGAACACTATCACAGAGTCTGAAAAAGTCTTTGGAGAATCATAAAGAATCATGACAATCATTCCAGTTTTGCTGTGGAGAAGTTTCTGAGAAAAATGACAAGATCTGGTCACTGTTTTTTTAATCTTTTTTACCTATCGTGTGGTGATACAAATAGCATATGCTTAAAGATCTACTTTCCTCTCGGAGACTGGTGGAGAATTTGGAGCTAAAATCTGTGGAGAGTTGCTTGCTTTTTTCCAAGAAAATTTATAGTTATGAGTTGAAAGCCGGTAAGAGAAATCTCCAGCAATTTTCTTACTGATTTGAATAGGAGTCATATTTTTCTCTAAGATAGATACTTGTTAAATCCTTATACTCACCCAGATGTTCCCACCACAACACGGTAGTCATATGACTGCTCTACATATCAAGGGCAATGATAAATACAGTGACTTTACAGGAAACACATGGATAATTTAAAAAGGATACTAAGAAATTTTGTAGAAACTGAGACTGAGTGTCTGTGTGAATTCATCTACTCCATGGAAAGATGTAGTGAAAAGAGCAAGGAGCACGTGATGGTTGTGACTGGGGAGGGAACGCTCTATTAGGACTTCCTTATTTCTGTAATCCAAATAACAACGTGTGTGTACCTTTGTACCCATTTTATTTTTCCTACTGCTATGTAGTAATAGGTTTATTCTACTTATATAGAGTAATTCATCCTTCCCCTACTTCTTTTGCTCCAATTTATGCCTAGCTCTGTCTCTCTAAAAATAAAGTGAGAGGGTTTGACAGAAGATTTTAATGAGAGCTTAGAGATTTGGGCAAATTCTGGCTAGTTAGTCAGCTTGCTTTAAAATAAATAAATAAGAGCTTGCAAGCATGTAAGCCTGGAGAGATCTTAATTAAAGTGAACAGAGAAATTAAACTGAAAGGAAAAAAAAAAAAAAAGGCAGCAAGAAGGGAAAGAAAATCAGTCAGGAAAACTACTGAAGGAGTGAGAATAAAATACAAGTACCAGGAAATAAAAACACAGTGTTTCAAAATCATGCTGTGGTTATACTTTCTGGTAGTTCTTCCCACAGACATCCTCCACAGACACCTATGGCATAAGGAAGAGATCTCCCTAGTGGAATGAGAGATACTGTGCTCCCACTGTGGGACTGACTATGCAAAGGAGCTTGCATAAACTGAAGGGTTTGTCTACATGGAGAAATTTACAGGCATAAAACTGGAAGAATAATTAGTCTACTTTATTCTGATATGACTCCCCACTTTCAAAATTATTTTGGAACAAAAGTGCTTCTATTATTTAGAAGTAATCTTGAGGACAGCTGGATTTACTTAGTGGTTGACCATCCATATGGGGGAGTTATATAAGCATAGCTAGAGTACAATAATTTGATTGCTGTAGCTATGCTGGAAATTACCCCACATAAATAGACATTTATTATAGAATAAAATGATAATACACACCCTTTTCCCAGTACGTATATTTTTAAGCATGGATAACAAATTTAAACACGTGAGGGAAGACAGCTTTTTTTAAAGAGGTACAATATGAACCATTGGAAGTTTCGACAATATATTCTATGAAGAGCAACTGAATGACTGGGGTTTTTAGACCTGTGGCACAGAAAGCTGATAGAGGTCACACTAACATTTTGTAAGGAGAAGTAATAGCTTTTATTACACTAAACTGTAAGCTTAGAAGAAATGAACAAGATCTGACAAGAAGCAGCAAAATCCAAGCTAAAAGCTGGTTAGGCACAGGTGCTTTTAATTACTGCTTATTATGTTAATAAGGCCACTGGAGAAAAGACTCATTAGCTGTTTGCAGAAAGGAAGGGCTGCATTGATAGGTGATTTGGCTGTGTGCTGGAGTAGGTGACCATTTCAAATTTTCAGTAACGGTGAGTATCTGAGAGAATCAGGCACTCACATAGCCAGGTGCCAAGGTAGCAAATGTCACTTTGCACCTAAATGGAGAGGGAGGCAACTAACTAAAGCAAGACTAATATGTCTTGCTTCAATTTTTCCCCTTGTACTGAGCTCTTCTCAGGTTTTGGCTTTTTGTTTTGGGGGTGGGGTTTATTTATTCTTTAGTTTCCATGCTAATTTAGTCTATGGATTGGGTTTTTTGAAAACATATAAGAATCCAGCTCCATTAATTTTCTATGGAAGTTGCAACAATACCCTGAGCTTATTCTTTTTTCTTTAAATCCCACTCAGTAATTCATATGATTTTGACAAGGTTCTTTAAATTTTAGGGGGGATTTCATCCACTTATTCATCCCAATGGTATTATCCATGAGAAACTTCTTAGAGTTTTTATTATAAGTAAAACTGATTCCAAAATCTGTCACTAATCTGTAACTAACTTGAGATTTCTCAATATATGAAAGAAAAATTTGAAAGTAGAAAAGTGAACATAAATTAAAACAAGAGAAATCTGGTCACTTTGTTATGATGTTTGGGAAAGAGAATTGAAATGTGAACAAGAGCCAAATCTGATGGCAAATGTGTTTGGTGATAAACTATTTGATAATAATAGTCATGGCAAACACTAAAATAGTTGAGTAGAAACACTACAAAATAAGATCCTATGAGGTCATTGAACATGCTTTGGTTTGTTTTAGAATTTTGTGAGTTCTGTTTTGGCTATGACTTTAAAAAGCTAATTTAAGAAATGCTCAAAGCTTTGTTCAGCTTTTACTCAGAACTTTTCTGACTGCCAAAGTGCTTTGGCTTCACAAGGAAAACTTCTAGTGCTAGAGGCAAAGTATGTTAGTTAAAGCCGAGGGACAGACACAAATAGGTGTTTGGCTTTGCAGCTGTAGGCCCTTGTTAGCTCATCTCCCCACATCACATATGTAACTCTCATGGATTAAGCATTAACTAGGAGCTAATGTCCCTAATGAACAAGCATCCAACAGCAAATTAATCACAAAAGTTAAGGTGATCTAGAACATAAAAAGATCTTGACACCTTTCAATTCTAAATATCATCCCCAGCTTATTTTAAGAAGAGTTTGTATGAGAAAACCCTTGCTTGGAGTTTTTAACTCACATAGTTTAGTCATTTAAGCCATTTTTTAATACATCAATCAGTTACACCACAACATGTGTCTTGTTAAATTAAGAACTCTGAGCAACATAAATCAGCAATAACATTCATGAAAAGTTGAAGAATTTTTTAGAAAATCTCCAGGACTTGATTCCCTAACATCCACCACTTTGTGATGCAAGATGAATGTAAAAGTGTTATTAATACAAAATGGTAAGTATTTTATACCATTGTGGTGCAGGTTGTGAGGTTCTCGAGGCTGCAGTGAGAAAGGGGCACTAAGCAGAGCCTTGTGTGGCTTCCTCACCTGGGTTTGGTTCTGTGCAGCTCCCAGTAGTGGAACTAGGTGGGGCAGGTCGTGGTCCCCTTAATGCTCATGTCATCAACTGGCCAGAAGCCACCTGGGGCTTTCTGGTGTGAGGTACTCTTCCATGACCTTCACCTTTCGCAGCAAGCAACGACTACAGTACCAAGTAGCTTGACTTGATAGAAGTAGACCAAAGCTGTTTGTGCAAGTCACCTCCATAAATGGTATGTGCAGGTCAGTTCATTTATTTGCTAGATTTTTTTTCCAGTTTCCTGTAACACAGATTCCCCCAGTGCCCATGATGTAAAGCTATCTGAAAGCCCAGTCATTGTTTCAGATCTGTGTCCTTCCCAAGGATGGCTGAAGCACATCTGAAGCACAACCAAGAAAGAGCTTCTGGTTTAATTTCCTCCTGAAAGAATCTATTTCACATGCAGCAGAACAACTCTTAGACTTTAATCAAGGTGCAGTGAACGTGGACAAAATTACATTAATTTTATGGAACAATTGTTAGTGAATATTCAGCTAAATCTGTCTCTCTGCTTACATAAGAAGTGCCATACGAAACAAATCAGAAAAAGTTCCCCTGACCCCATTTTTTATTTCCTACTGCAGTCAACACTGTGCTCAAGAATAGAAGAATAAGATTTGAGTAATAATAGTGATTTTGGGGTAAGGGCCAAATACCAAGAACAAAGATGAAGTATATACAAAGTCATATAGGTGCAACCTTAAGTTGGCAGAAGAAGAATCACAGGGGTTGGAAGGGATCTCTGGAGATCATCTAGTCCAACCCCCCTGCCACAGCAGGGTCACCTAGAGCAGGTTGTGCAGGACGGCATCCAGGTGGGTTTTGAATGTCTCCAGAGTCAGAGACTCCACCACCTCTCTGGGCAGCCNCAGAGCTGCTTCCCAGCAGGTCAGTCCCTAACCTGTACTGGTACATGGGGTTATTCCTCCCCAAGTGCAGGACCTTACACTTGCCTCTGTTGAACTTCATCAGGTTTCCCTCTGCCTAACTCTCTAGCCTGTCCAGGTCATGCTGAATGGCAGCACAGCTTTCCGGTGTGTCAGCCACCCCTCCCAGTTTTGTGTCATCAGCAAACTTGCTGATGGTACACTCTATCCCTTCATCCAGGTCATTGATGAATATGTTGAGCAGGACTGGACCCAGTACTGACCCCTGGGGAACACCACTTGTCCCAGACCTCCAGCTAGACTCTGTGCCACTAACCACAACCCTCTGAGCTCTATCTGCCAGCCAGTTTTCAATCCACCCCACCGTCCATTCATCCAACTCACACTTCCTAAGCTTGCCTATGAGGATGCTGTGGGAAGAAGTTGCCATCAGCTGAACTGATCCATGATCTCACAGCTTCAAGAACAGAGATTACTGGAGACTTGCTTTTATTAGTTTAACAAATAAGCCTAGATACCTATCTCCAGCCTAACATCATGTAGCGAATGAACAGAAGAATAACCACAAATTTAGAGATCCAGGTGAAATCCTGATGCACCAGTGTTTTAGAAACATCCTAAGCCACAAATTCAACTTGAACAATCATAGTAATAGCTGCTAGAGAATGCGCTCACTGTACATTTTCCTGATCCCTTTTTAAGGCCATTTATACTTTTGTACTCCCTAACTTCCTGTACAATGCACCTACAATTTCATTGTTTGAGAAAGAGTGCTTCATATTCTTTGCCTTACATTTGAAGCCAGATACATTTATTCAGTTAAATGCCTGTGCTTTTGAAGTCCACAGTGGTCTAAATGTACATTATCAGCATGAATTAAGATCAAACAGATAGGCAAAAGAATAAAAGCAGGGTAGGCATAAAGGAATAAAGAAAGATGAAAAATTGAGACAATGTAGGATAAAAATTTGTTGTGGTTTGACCCTGTGTTCCAGTGCAGTTTGTAGTTTGTCAATCACGGAATACTTTGATGGTCAAGTTGTACTATAAATCAAGAAACATTTCTATATTTTCCTAAGTGTAAGGTTGAACTGTTATCTCTAGTGTTGAGCTGGATTTTTTTTTTCACCTGATCATTATTTGTTGTTTTATGTTGTTTGGTTTTTAGTTTAAGATAAAATTGATTTCTTTATTCACTTCAGTGAAGTCTGTGAACTGCTGAGATTGAGAGCGTAAAAGCTGAAAAGATTTTTTTTAATTTAGTCCCCCCTTTTTTGTAGTTCCTTCACTCTTGATAATTAACAAGTAGAGAATAATTAGTTGTATCACTGAAAACAAAATAAAGAAATCTAGCAAACAGATAAATCTTCACTATCTAAGATGCAGAATTTGTAGCATGAATAAAGTAGTTACAATGTAACACTTCATAGAAAATTCAGTAAAAATTAATAAAGGTTACTGTCCTGGTTTGGCCTCAGCC
>VYXH01006285.1:240186-252963 GCA_013397275.1 Burhinus bistriatus | reverse complement strand
GGGGGGGGGGGAACAAAGCGAAAATGTAACTGTAATACGGGATTTTAATGTGCCCAAGATGGTGATTATTTTGACACAATTTCTTCATTCTTCTCCCTAACATGAAATATTTACTTAAAGAAAACCAGCCCCCCTCCCAACTACCTTATTATTCCTCAAAACAGATAGCTACATCAGCCAAACTGCTGGGAAAAAACTCTTGGGAAGGCAATCCTGCACTAGCGAGGAGTGAGATACAGGCATTTATCAACTGTGTCACAGCTAACTTCTAGCACAGCAAAAACCATCACAGGGCATAAAAACATCCAACTCGCAGACTTTAGAGGTTGAAGCATTTTGTTCTGTTGCGTTGGCAGCTGTCGCTTAAAAATGCAGATTAGCTGCTTGGGTAAACTTACGGCAGTGTGGCCACCACGTCCACACGCAGCCAGCCAGCGCGTGTGCCGTCTCAGGCATCCAGGCCCCGGTGGACTTCACAGGGAGGAAGGGCAGAAATGAGGCTGAGATCACTGGAGAGGGGAAAGAGAGACAATCAGTTTGAGCTTCACACATCCGTCAAATACCAGACACGAAGACAGCTGATGAGACAAGGGAAAGCATCGTTCTAAGGGGAACGTTCGTTTTCCATAGCGTATTTTATATGAAAAAAAGAAAAAAAAAAAACAACAAAAAAAGAAAAAATTTAAATCTCCCATTATTAAACCATATTGTACGTAAATGACCGAAAACAAAGCTATTACCAATGTGAAGTGTATTCCATTGATTGTTATGATCTGATGCCTCTCGTGAACACAAGCTCCAGTATAACATACAATGTACATATTTAGCTATACTTCTGATGAAAATGCCCCAATGAACAGAGGGGTTTGATAATGTAAACCACGTAAGCTTAACTCTGTGACAAGCTTTTTATTTTATTTTTTTTTTAATTTTTAACTTTTTTGTTGTTGGGTTGGTTTTTTTTTTTGATCAAGCCAATTGTATCTTTACTGCAAAATTCCTGCTTTAAAGAAAAAAAAAACAACGAAACAAATAAAAATGGATGTATATTAATTTTTTTTCTAAACATGTAATTCAAATATTTGATAATGAATTAAGAACTAAGCAGCCATGAAAATCCTGCTTTCCTCCTTTTTCTGGTCTGCGTAGGCATATAGGTGCACTTTGTAAAGAAGTGGAAACAAATGGGAAACTAAATTGGTTGGGAGAAATCATAAGAATTTTTAGTCTACTGAGGTAAAAAATTGGGTCCTTTTTACTTTTTACCTTTTACAATGGTACAGTTGTACATTATTTGTACCCAACTCAAATTTCTGTAGGATTTGGGCAGGGAGGCGGGAAAGGGATGTGGGTGCAAGACAGGGATTACTGATACAGTTGACAAAGTGCAATATATTGTCAGTCACTGCAGCATAGACAACGGCAGTCGAGATTTAAATTATTTTGTACTTGTATCGGCATAAAAAAATTCTGCAGTATTTTCTGTTTTTATTTTATTTTTTTTATTTTGCTTATTTTTGGATTAGTGAACTAAGTTATTGTTAATTATGTACAACATGTTTATATATTGTCTGTAAAAAGTGTATGCTTTCCTCATATTCCTTCAAGGTGAATATTGCTAAGAATAATAAAATACCTTTTTTGTGAAAGTACCTGTGCCCAGCTTCATGTCATAAAGGCTGCTTTTAATAGGGAGAGAGGAAAAATTATCGTTGTCATTGTTGCCAGTAGAATTACTAGCTTAAACTTTATGCAGAGCGGTCTATTGATATTTCAAAAACCTACCAGGGTAGGACAAAAAAAGTAGTTGGTGAATGATTTAGTGTAAAAAGCACAGGTACAAAAGCTCATTCTCCGGTGTTGTTTTGGGGTGATGAGGTCACGCAGTTAAGTGTGCTGAAGTTTCTAAACCCTTTTAAAAATCTAAGGCAGCAGCCACATTGCAGATGATGAACTGCAGTTTCTCTACTGTTTTTTGTTGGGTTTTGGGTTGTTTTTCTAAACTGTTTGGAGAAATATTTTTCATTTAAGAACAAGTTTTTAAAAGCACTGTATGCGGAAAAGCAGCAGCTGCTTAATGGGTTTCAAGGCAGGGCCTGTATTAGACTGGGCAAAGTTCTCCATAGGTTCTTGCACTGCTGTAACAGGCAACACCATCAACCTGGAAACCTGTTTCTTACCATTTGGCGTCATCCGTGGTGTGAATGGAGCAAGAGGGGATGGCCAGCCCGGAGCTGCTCAGTGCTGTCCTGGGAACAAGGGGTGCAGCCATGGGTGCAGGGGGGTGTGCGTGTGGGCTGGCACACAAGGATGGAGAAGAGTGCTTACCAGGCAGCTCTCCCATGGCCAAAACTGCGGCTGCTTGGTCGAGTCTGACCCACACAAGGAACTACTTGGGGCCTTACAAAGTGAAGCAAAGTCCCCCTGCCATGTGTAGGGGTGCGTATTGCTGCTACTATACCAATATTTTCAAGAAAACTGCTAATGAACTTTAGGTTTCCTCCTTTGACCCCCCGGGAGTTGCGTCTCACTTCTGTGGAAACCAACTTGGGGATAACTCCTTACTCATTATGAAAAAAAATAACCTCAGTTCCTTTTTCGGCGTGTGTGTTCAAATTCCAGCCCTTTCTATCACTGCTTCTCTTTAACCGTGCAGCCTCCTCCCCAGCCCTGTTTGCAAGCCGTGCTCACAAATGACAAGGAGTTGCAGCAGCTCTGGATGTGCTGAAGAAAGCACACGCAACCAGGACGAGGCCTTCCCGCATCATTTCAGACGAGTTAATCATGTCTTTAACTTGTTTAGCGAGGTTTAGTGCAAACACCCATAAAAAAAAAGGAGGCAGTTTATAGCATACCGTGCAAGCTTCATTTAAAAAGAAACATGTTCATTTTCAGACAGGTTTAAAACAAGGTTATAAGTAAACTCAGCCACTCTCCCTCCATATTTGAATAGCTGAGACGAGGAGAGAATGGGAGAACTAACACCATCGCTTTAAAATAATTTAGAATAATCAAGCTATTTACTTTGGTCGCACATTACACACCCACTCAGACTTTGATGAGGGCTTACCTTGGTGTTGCTTCTTTGCAGGTATTTCGCTGGGTCGGTCCGATCCGCTCACAGAATCAGGGCCATAATCCATCAGCTCGTCAGGAGGGGTGCTGCAGCCCCCCAACGCCTGGAGGAACGTGCATCTTCTGAGCAGGGTCTTCAGCGGTTCCTGCAACACAGATAACAAATAATCCCGTGTTTGTCAGGTGGCACTAATCTGCAAAAGATCAAACCATCTCTCTGCAACGTGTGTATCGTGTTTGTCTCCAGACATTTTGCATAGTGGAAGAAAAACAAACAGCAGGGAATGGAAATGGAGCAAGTGTCTAAAGTTCAACATAAAGTGTAAGCACAGAGCAGATATTGCAGCAACAAATTGGGATTTACGGTCCTTTCACTACCCCCAAACACTGGGAGACAGGCTTTTTGTGAGGGGGGAACCCTGACATTACTTGCCTTTGGTTCCTGTTGTTGGGATTATTGTTTTAAGCCGTGCTTAATTGTCATGTCTCCACGGCCACATCAAAAGCCAAGAAGATTAGGTTACAGGGAGTGTTTGATGTCAAAATACAAAATAAATAAAAGGAAAACTGAAAAGGTAGCATATTTTCCACAATGTCTACTGAGGTTTTTGCCTCAAACACTTCTTTTTTTTTTAATTTTGCAAAGGTTGCACTTACAGTGACAAGATTTCATTTACTTACTTCCAAATGACTCCACTGCTTTCTTGCAACAGCTCAAAAGGGTTAATATCCCCTCTTTGATGGCAAACATGGTATAATTAACGCAAACTTCTTAAGTATCCTGGTGACCTGTAGATGGCCACATGAGAATTTTGTTATTTACTGACTTGCCAAACGTTTATTGCTTATAGCAGGACAAGTGGGAAGCAGGCATTAATTTTGATGCTGTTATTTGTGATTGTGTATAAAGTTCATAGCAGAGAGTGCCTATATGTCAACTGCAATTAAACATTTCCTTATTTTTTTAATGAATTTCATGTTCGTGGAGGGGGTTGGACTGGCAGCTTTGCAAACTGAAATCCTGCCCATCCGCAGAGCAGGCATGACATAGCCAGACGCGGCACAACTTCCCCTTACCTGCAGGCTGCAAAAGAAAACAGTCTGGCGCCATGGAGCATTTGATCCTTGGCTTCTCCACAGAGACAGTCAAATCAGTACCAACTGTGGCAGGGCACAGAGGGAGATTTTGTGGTGTGACATCTCCCCTTGGAAACCAGTCTGAAAAACACCAAAAATGAAGCCAAAAGTGGCTATCAGGTGAATATGTTCATTTATCACCAACCTGGACTGGATTAGAATGCGTGACCTAGAAGTAAAATGCTTTGTTTAGCCCAACTCCCTGGGCCATCTGGTCCTCGCAAGTAAACATTTCTAAGTGAGATTAAGTGACTGTTCTTTAAGCATGGTGATATGAGTGCAAACCAGGCTGCTCTGGATCTGACAGATCAAACCTCAGCATCAGAGAAGCCAGCTAGTGCCGATTCAGAGACACCATTTGCTTAAACAGCTTGGGTGCAATTCTCCATGGTGCCAGCTTTGCAGGCAGTCCTGCTTCAGTCTGATGTGTCCCTGTCAGGTCCAGGGCTCAGATTGCACCAAGGTGTTGCCAGGAGGTCAAGGGCCCCATCAGAGGAAACTTATGGGAGAGACTGCAGTAAGAACTACACTGCATTTGAAATAAGAAATCAGTTACATTTCTGAACACCAAAAGCTCGGGTGAGCAAAACGCAGTCAAAGGGTAAGAGATACCGCAGAAAAAACATCCAGCAGGTAGTAACACAAAAGAAAACTAACCCCTCCTTCAGGGAAAGACTTCGACATACTGCTGAGGGAGGGAACTGCTACCGTTTGGTCTATAAAAACTGAATCAGGGAAGTATAATGTTAACCCAGCCTACGCAGCAATACCAGGGAGAAAACAGCTACCTGCCTGTATCCTGCTCCTGTGCCTCTCACTATGGTTCTGCATTCTGGGCTGCAGGGAGTTATTTGGAGGAAAGTTGGCTTTGGCTCAGGAGGGTCGAAAGCACATGTAAATCATTTGGAGCTGGGCCTATCAATGCCAGAGCGTGAACATGGACCCTTGTTTCTCCTAAACACTTCCGTGCTTCACCAAATTCTTCCCCGGTGCTTGTATTTTCCTCTGTAGCTTGATTCAGCTCCTGCCTGCTCTCAGTCAGGCAGAGAGGACGTGGCAGATTTCTTTACCTATGACACAAGAGCATTATGTTGGCTATTTTGGTTGTGATTTTTTATCTCTGGTTCTTTCATTCACTCCCACCTGCCCACATTGGCATTCTGGTAGCAGCTTATACTGCTAGAGTGTTCAGGGCATCCTTGGAAATCCTTACTGGATTTTGCTGTAAAATTCAGATTGATTTACCATCTCTTGCTGCATTTTATCCTGTCTGCTAGTTATTTTTCTTTTCTGTTTTGTAGACCCTTGTAAAATTTGAAAGTAAAAGCACTCCATTTTGAGAGTTAATCTGTCAGAAGAGAACTAGATGAACAAAAAGGAACTGACCAAAACCATTCACGTAACCTTTATGCCCACAAGCACTCTGGCCTGCGCACTATTTTTCTCTATCCAAGCATAACTCCCACCAACACAGGGAAGATGTTCTTCATGACGAAGCACATCTCAGGAGAGAGACCTCTGCTTCACTGGTGCCAGGACTCACCCCAACCCCTCGCACACTCACTTTCTGATAACAAGCAAAGTTACAGCACTCCATGCCTCAGTTTCCCTGTGCAAAATAGGCATAAAAAAAGACACGACCTGCCCTATCAGCTATGTACAAGTGTTGACTCGTTCCAGTCTAGCAGACTTCCGGGCAAGTTCGAACAAACTTCAGTGTGCGGGGTGTACTGATAGGCACAGGGAAAGGGCACAGCACTCTCCTCTCTAGGTTAGAGGCTCCTCCCTGCCTTCTCTGCAGAGCTGTTGCACTGCTGTTAGCCTCTCCGTACAGCTGTCTGTGGCAAAAATGACACATTGGAGAAATTAGTCATTGCAGTGTATCACCCGGCTGCTCCCAACTGCTTCCACGCATACGCACAGAGCCCCACGCACACGCACATACATGCACGCACTGCCTCCAGCCCCAGCCCATTGTGAAGCAGTCCTTTCTCCATCTCCCATGCTGTCAGCCTCTGACCTTCCTTTCACATGCTCTAATGGTCACTAGAAAACTGCGAGAGAACACAGTTGTGGTATTAAATAGCCCTAATTTGTCTCCAGGCCTTTCCCCTCCTCCCCCTACCTCGGTCTCCCGCGACTTAACGTTTAAACCAGCTGAAGTTTACAACAAATCAAAGCCTCCCTATAGGCCCAGATTGTCTAAATACAGAAAACAGGAAGTGAGTAACCTTCAACGGGAAATTGTTCATCCGATGGAGGCCAAGACCCAAGGCCCGACGCTTTGCAGTCCTGCCCCAGCACAGGCAGACACAGCATGTACCGAACGGACACTCGGCGTTTCACAGGAGGGAGTGGTTTAGGGAAACTTTTGCTTTTCTTGCAGTCACGTTGCAGCTGAAAGGAGATGGTGTTTGTGCCTGTGCAGAACAGTAGATGGACAGTTTGGGAGGGTTATTTTTAAGACGACTGGAGATGGGATGGAGAAGCAGACAAGGGTTGGAGGAGAAAACAGAGAAGATGCGTGAATTCAAACTAAAACTGCCTCTTGCTTCCTATGAAGGTGAAGATGGCAAGAGTACTGCAAACGGCATTGGGCTGCTTCCAACACACAAGGGCGGGAAGAGATTTTGTGTGACAGCCCACTTGGTGATGAAAAGGAGAACACTTCATTTCCTAGGCAGAGAGAATAATAATTTATTTTTGTAGAGTAACTTGCCTGCTTCCCTCTGCCAGGAAAGATCCCAAATTATTTTACCGGCTGTTTATCTAAGGCTTATATTATTCACTACTGAATTGCAACCATTACTGGGGTGGAACACAGCAGCTGTTTAACAACTCAAAACAATGCCCCTTTTTTACAGAAGGTCATATTAAGATCCTCTCTAACTGAAGGTAAACTTGTTACGTGCTGCATCCACTGGAATAAAGCTTTGCTTGTAATTACACTTCTGCCAGGATCACAAAACTGCCAAAGAAACTAGGATGCACAAACACATCCAAGCATGCCTGAGTCCTTCCACTCCAACTCTGGACGGGGCTAATGAGCCATATACCACAAAGTGGCCCCTGGCTCATAGATAACTTTCTTCTGACCCTCTTGGAGCCTGCACCTATGCTCATATGCCAGTTTTGCTGTGGGCAGCTCATGGGATAAGCACCAGCCTATGGTCTCTGATTTGAGAAATGGACAGAGAAAAAAGAAGGCACAGTCTGGTTTGGAGTTTGGCACCACTGTTGAGGAGATGTGGGTTGTTTGGTCCTGTCCTGATTCCTTGCCCCAGGGCTGGGAGTGCTACAGATGAAGGGCACTCCTGGGCAGATGCACACACATGGGACAGTCAGTCTCCAGAGGACATTCATGCAGAAGGCACAGCTGGAACTAGACCTGCCTGACTGGGATGCTGCACCTCTGGAAAAACTGGGGCTTGACAGAAATGCACAGCAATGGGTAACTGTTTGGTCTTTTGAGGAGGACAAGTTAGAGAGGAAGCTTCTAGTTAGATCTCTTTGCAGCATTGCAAATATTGCTCTAAATTTACCTTTTAAAAGTATATTTTAAATACTGGTTTTAGGCAGAAATATTTTCCCTCTTGCTCCTACAGCCTTTTTCTGCAATGATTTCCTCAGATTTCTCACAGTTTATATAGGGGAGTAAAACTGGACTTGTGGCATTTGCTTCACAGAGACTTTCTCTCTTGCATAAAGATGAAGTTTAGTTGGTTGTTTTGCTAGCAAACCAGCTGGCTGGGAGAAAGATGCTCTTAATCAAACGGCCTCACTGCCTCTCTGGGGAGAACTCTTGTCTTTTTTCCCATCACAACAGGTTTCCTCTTTGTTCTCTGGTGGGCAGGTGTTGTCCCACTGGGATGTGGAAAAGGGCAGGCTCTGATCCCATTAAAGATAGCCCCCTTGGTAATAGATCAGAGGGGCATCCCTAGGTTGTGGGAGAGTATGCCTGTCTTGCTTCACTGACTGGTGAATAATAGAGCTGGCTCTCAGTGATACTTGCAGGGGTTTTAACAGGAGTCCTGTTCTCCAGAGGGACAATGAAAGGGAAAGGAACCCAGAGGGTGATGGCTGTGTCTGGCATTGCCAGAAACCACAGCTGGTCCTGAAAGCAACGGGAACAGAGACAATGCTTCTATCCAGGAAAGATGCAAAGAAGTGCTCTCTCACTGCATTATCTGCTTGCTTTACTCTCTTTCTCCATCACTTCCACAGCAGGCTGACTTTGAGGGATGTGGAAATGAATTTTGCTCCAGTGGAAGGTGAGACACAGATAATCCCAGAGATGGAAACACTACTGTAACCCCTGGTCTTAGCCACCTCTTGCTTCTTCCATCTTGAGGGTTACAGCAGCTCTGTTCTGACTTCCTGGGAAGAATGAGTGCATGTGTGGGCTAAAGGAGGTCAGGGATGAGGTGACTGGGGAACAAGGGTTGTGGCTTGCCTCGTGGAGCCTGTCTGCCTGCAGTCCAGACATAGCATGGAGTAGCTTTTCTTCTGCTGACCTTGTGCTCAGAAGAATTGAGATAATAGCGGGGATCTCCAGTACATTTCCTTCTTCTGTGCTTTCTAAAGTGATCCAGGAGGCAAGTCCACTGTGCCCAGGAGCTACAGACTCCTGAGACCTAGAATAGGTTCTACACTTGCTTAACTCAGAGGCTTAGTGTCTCTGCTTGCTCAGTTAAGGCAGGGTTTATCTACCTCACATAGGGTTGTGGCAATCCATTAGCCTGTGTTAGTGCAGGCCTTGGACATGGTTACGTCCCAAGAATGGAAACCTGAAGCTGGATACACGCAGCAGCTCTGACTGCAAACCATACCATAGGCACGTTCACAAAGTATGCACCAGCACTGTGGGCCAGAGGCTTGTCCAAATGAAGCAACAGCTCTTACAGACACTGTGTCCAGGCACAGGCTCACTGAATTTCCATTCTTTGGTGAGATCCCTTTGGCCAGTGTCATTCCAGCCCCAGCAAAGCTGTCCATGAGAGATCCACACCTGCTTAGCAAAGGCCCTGCATGCTTGAGAGTTAACCTTGAGCTCCTGATTCAATGCACAGGAATGCAGCCACCTCAGCACCTGAGTCTTACTGGGGCTAGCCTTGAACACCACCTTCATGTAAGCCTGCACAACTCTGAACTCAACAGCGGCTGCACTCAGTTGTGTCAGGACTGACAAGAACAGAGATGGTACCAGGATGTTAAAACAGATGGCTATAGCTTAACATGCTCTTTTTACTTTCTTTTATTGTGTTATTCCTTAGTGCTACATTGAAATTGCTCTCCTTTTGGCATGAGCACCCTGCACCACTTGGACATCTTTTCATCTGCACCCTTTCTTGGTGCTTTCTTTCCCATGTTTCACCCTCCCATTTACACTCTTGCTGAATTTACCTCTGTGGCTCACAAACCAGCCAGAGTCCTTTACTTCTGCTGCACCAGGGCCTGGGAAGACTGGTCAGTCTCCTTGTGAAGCCACCACTGCGGGCCGCTCCGCCACACAATCCAGCCCTGCCACTGCTAACCCTGCCTGAAATCACCGCCTCTGCTCAGCATTCCTGCAGACGGCTTTCACTTTTAGCTCTGATGCTGTGGGACTTCATGTACACGTATGTATGTATTTATACACATACCCCCCACCACAGAAAGAGACCTATTTTGCAAGGTTTAATATGCTCCAAGTTCTGCTGTGGACTCTTCCTCTTTTGTTGCAGCTGTGGTTTTAGGGCAGGCTTTGTGGGTTTGAGAGAGTCCTTGGATGCCTCGGGAAATGTTCTGCAAAAGCGGACTTTCTCTCCATGCATTCTGCACTCCAGCCACTAGGTCCTGAAATCTCCCTGCACAGGATTTCCCCTATTTAGCTGAACACAAAATCTACTTGCCTTTCAGGCATAGTTTCTGATTGATATTGCTCATTTATGCCTGCAGTGTCAGGCAAAGAAAGAGGAGAGCCAGCTGGACTCCCTCCTAAGTCAGCAGCAGCTCTACCTGGGCCACAACACAGCATCAGGATGCTCCGAATGGGCTAAGAAACACCACCTCACAGCTTTGCCACAGATCTGGAAAGAATAAGGTCTTACACACTACCCTTAATGTCTCCGTCCATGATGCAGGAGAAGTAACACGACCTACCTCGTAGAAACTAAGGGAGAGCCTGTAAGTGCTAAGTAACTGTGAAACAGAAACACTCTCTGCCTCTCCTGTACTTGTCCCAGTTACTCATGAGGGAAAGTAACTCTGGCTTAGGAGACCTGAGGATTAGCCTAACACACCTAGGTACCACCTGCTGCTTTAGTGGCTCCAGCTCACAGTTTTGTGACAAGCTGGGTGCTTGACAGCAATATCCCTTTGAAATGCCATGTATACTGCTCAGGGTTTGGAAAAGCCTTGCTCCAACCCAGGGTAATTGTCAATATGCATGAAGACAAGCTTCCTGGGGTTGGCTGGGGGCAAGAAGGGGACAGCTCAGGGGAAAAAAAAATGCTTCAACCACAGCACAAGGCATGCCTGTGCTTCTAACCAGCTAAACAGCAACTTGGCCCTATACAGTTAGAGCAGCCTCGAGGTGGCTCTGACAGGCAAACCACACAAATGCTGGGAAAAAAAATGCCACAAAGCAACAGGACTGTCTCACAAGGTTTAAAAGCACAGTTGTTCAGCCTTGCCTATTTGTATGGGAAGCGGGAGCCATGGCTCCTGAATGTGGAGCTGGCAGGCAGCATAGGAAAGGAGAGGGAGGCGAGATATGTGGCTGAGGAATTTGCAGCCTTCAAGTTCCCTCTCTCCCACCTCCTCCTCTCACAGGAAATGAAAGAAATCTCTTTTGTGGAAGGCGGATGGTAGGTGTGCACGCGCGAGTGTGTGCTGGGGAGCAGCCTGGCCTCGTGGTCTCCCTCCCAGCGTGCAACCGTGTGTGCAGGACGTGTTTGCATGCACGCCTGTGCACGGTTATGCTGAAGCGCTCAGGGACGGCCCAGGGCCGTTTCTCAGAAGTCTCCTCATGCGTGTCTGAAAAGGTGGATCAGGCAACGGAAGTGGCAAAACCACCAGCATGCCCAGGCCCCAGATGACTGCCTTTTCACTTTTTTTTCTGTAAAGCAGCCCTCCCCACACACTTCTTCCTCCTTCCCTCCCCTGCGCTGCCCCGCTGAACCGCAGCACCAGAGCGGCAGAGCCTGAAACTGGAGGAGAGCAAAGAGCACAAAAATTGTCTGTGGCTGCTACGAAGAGTGATGCTGGGGGCCAAGGCTGGCAAAACTGGCCATGGGCATGGCCATCCGCAGCCACTGCTGCCCTTCCTCAGGCCAGAGCACAGACCGGAGCAGGCAGTTGGCTGCCAGCTCTAGCAGGACCTGCCTGATGCTGGTGAGGGAAGAACCGCAGCCGCATGCTCCCTCCTCCCTGCTGCCATCCTCTTGTCCAAGCAGCACAGCCCTTGCCTCTGTGGAGGCCCAGGCCTGGGGGAACATAGTGGGAAGGAGAAAGGGAGCTGGCAGTAGGGTAAAATTGGTCAATTTAGTTGCCTTTTTCTCCTCTTCAAACCACGGTGAGCTGGTTGCCCTTTGTCAGGGCAAGTGGAATGGGCTGCTGGACTCAGACGGCCCTGTTCTCTCATGGAGATGGCGGCGGCCAGGCCAGGCCCTCACCGCCCACCCTGGCAGCCTCCTGGGCGCTGACACCACATAGGACAAGCTCACCTGTGACTCTCCTCCAAGGGGGTCTCTTTTAGCCTCTGTTTCCACAATAACAGGGACAAAAGAATAGGCTGCTTATCACCATCCCCACCCACCGAATTGCTTGGTGTACCTGCACAGCCTGGCAGATGCTCCTCCTCGGGGTGCCCAGGCGGGGTTTGCGGGAGGGAGAGGAAAAGCACGGCTGGAGATCCTGCTTCTGTTTACGCCTCTTTGTTAGCAGCAAAAGCTTCCTCTCGCCATGTTTGCTCCTGAGGCCGGTGTTAGCAGCGGGCTGAGGAGCAAAAGGGTGTCCCAGGCCCCCTCCTTCTGCAGCCTAAAATGGCAGTCAGGGCACGCTGCCGCAGACCCGTGATGGCAGACAGGTCTCCACTGTCCCCCACGGGCTGTCACGGCCCCAGCCCACAACCACACAGCATCATCCCAGCCCCTAGCACCTTCCCCTCAGGTAAATGCACTGCATCCCCACCATGTGCCACAAGTTTCCTCCTCTGCATGTGGGGGAACACCCCATTTCCCGGCTGAGCCCCAGCAGCAGGAGTGCAGCCTCTTTGGAGATGTTGCTGTCAGCACAAGACGTAAAATGCATCAGAAGAAAATAAAACCCACTCAGAGCTATCATGGTAAAGGCAAATCCAGCTGAGAGACAGGGAGGAAAAGCTGGGGACTGAGAGGAGTAAAAGGAAAGGGCTGTCTGGAGAGTCCCATTGGGAAGAGATGCTGGGATGTTATAAAGACCCAAACTCTAAAGACAGTTTTGGCACCAACAGCCAAGATCCACCTTCGTGAATAGCACTGAGCCCACATTCAGCCCTTCTAGTTTTCTGGGTCAAAAAACTACACAGATAGTAATTAAAAAAAA
>VYXH01006285.1:204314-233967 GCA_013397275.1 Burhinus bistriatus | reverse complement strand
AGAAAAAAAAAAAAAAAAAAAAAAAAAAAAAAAAAAAAAAAAAAAAAAAAAAAAAAAAAAAAAAAAAAAAAAAAAAAAAAAAGGAGAACCAGGGAGGGTTGTTTTTAAAACAACAACAGCTAGATGCTGGGAAGTGGTCAGAGGTCTTTTGTTCTGTGCCTGTACAGCACTTAGCACAGCACAGTCCCAAATTACAGCCGAGCTCCTTGCTCCTGCTGCTGGGCAAAAGTAAAGAAGCAGCAGCTGAGTACGGGAAACAGGCAAGGAGCCAGGTTTGCAAAGGTATTTAAGTGTGTAAAGACACAGGGGGATATTTATTTACGGATGCTGGTAGAGGTCCTACTTCCTACGGGAGCCAAGGGGCATTAGGCTCACAGCTCCAGCACTTTATCAGTGCCACCAGGTGTTATCTGTGTCTTTAGGTACAGGTAGAGCTGGGTTTACCACTCCTCTCAATAAGACTTGTTTTTTTAAAAGCCACTCTTATCGTGGGGTTGCTCTCCTATGTGTCTGCAAAATGCCTTTTGCACTGCAAGGTCCTGCCCCAATCACACAACACATGACAGCATTTAGCAACACGACAGGTCCGTGCTGCTTTGGGCATACGCAGATCTCAGGGTGTGCTTTCCTTTTGCACAGCTATGTTTCTCAAGGGAGGCAAGCGGGTCAGGAGGTGTCTGGGTGACCCTGGGGCCTTGAGCTGGCTAGAAAGCCCCCCTCAGACTACTGTTGGGGAGGGGAAGTGGGGGGGACCGCCAGCTAAACTGAGCAGGGGTGGCTCCCAGGAAAACAGAGTGTCTACATAAAGTGGGATGTACCTGAGCTTTAACAAGCAGTTCAGGAACTGGCTGTGATCTTAACAGACAGTTTAACCAAACTGGACCAAACTTTCTCCAGCTCAGCCCTGCCAGAAATGTCTGATACAACAGAAAATGTGCTCTACAACTGCTATATTCTCCCTAGGCACCTTTTCTGAGCTGGAGAACGTTTGGTCCAGTTTGGTTAAACTGTCTGTTAAGATCACAGCTAATGAAGTCCATTACACTAACCCAGCAAGCAAATTCAAGTTGGACTCATCTGCAACATTCATCAGCTGTCTACAAATAAATGCAGAGGAACTCCAATGCAGGGAGTCTGGAGAGGAGAAATGCGTCTAAAGGCTCTCTGTATGTGACTGAGTGTTGAGTAGGTGGAGATGGAGAAGGAAAGCCATTTCTACTCCAGATATCAAACAAACTCTCAGGGAAATTCCTTCTACAGCTTAATTCATTTAAAAAGAAAACACCTTTGCCTCCCAGCTTTCAAGAGGTTTTGGCATCCTTTACAACCAGCACAGTCAGTTGTTCCAGAATCAACAGTTTTGGTCAATGACTGACAAGGAAGGGCTGCTTTGCCTCAGTGCACCAGGGAGAAACCAGCAGACATGTGGCAGACACCTTATTTGCACTGGTGGGACTAATGCTTTCGACTCAGCTTGCGAAAGGTGAGCTGGCAGGATGTTAGCATACTGCACGCTTTGACAAACCCCTGGTGATGAGAGAGCTGCTGGCATCCAGAGCAATCCAGCCCAGGGGGAAAGTTTCTCCCTTTTTCCACCTGACCGTTGCTATTAATGGGGCAAATTCCAAAATTAAAAGTACAAAAAGCATCTCCCTGTGCTCCAGGCAGGCATCAGAACATATGATGCTTAAGCGTGAAAGCTGGCATGGGTGTTGTCCTTAGGAGGGGAAACATAAAGGGAGGCAGATAGCGGAGATGTACAATAGCCCATGCTGAGATCTCTGAAAAGCTGCCAGTGGTGGGAGTCCTTGTCAAATGACTCCAACCAGCAGACACGAGGCTCATAGCTGGCCCCCCTTTTTTTTTTCCTCCTTCTTTGCAACAGGCTGTGCCACTGCCAACTGGCATCAGTGACCAATTTATTCACACCAAACACAAATATATGGGCTGTCTGAAGCCAAGCAGAACCCTCATCTACAGAACACTCTGGAGCTATTTAATAAAGTTGAGAGACCAGAGAAGCATCCAGGCTTTCCCACCATAGTAGGAGAAGATGAAATTCTTTAATTGTTTGTGTTTGAGTGAAACTCATATAAAAAGAGGATTTGGGATTCTGAGGAAGCTTTAGAGCTGAGTCTGACCTTAAGCTGTGTTTCTGCACAGCAATGCACGCTCTCACACTGTGCTCCCAGCACCCAGTCTGGGAATTCAGCCCTCACTCACATCCCTCTTACTTAGGCACACGGAGGGATTCAGGGAGGCAACAGTTATTTTATCCTATAGTTAGTACAGGATCTTTTGGGGCCTGTGGTCCAGGCAACTACAAAGAAGCCATGCCTCTCATGAACAGACAAACATGCAGATGCTCTGCATCCCATTATGGCTCAATTCTCCAGTTATACAGAAGTCACAAAGTGGTTTGGATCCCAGACTACTTCTCCCATTGGGTTCTCTCCCTAACCCCAATTTGAGCACATCTGCAACATTTAACCTATTCTTCTCTCATTGTACTCCGCATGGTCCTTAGATCATCATCACAGTGCTCAGACTTTTCCAAAGAGCAGTAAAAGGAATAGACAAATCAAATTTAGCGTGTGGATTTGGCTTTGAATCACAGAAATGTCATAGGACAAGCAATTTTCATAATTTTGTCCTCATTCAGGACTGAAGTTCTGTGAGCCTGGTAAGCTGGCTGCTATTTGGACCTGAACAAGGTCCTACCTGCTTGAGATTCAACCTGAATTTGGAACTAGCAGTGACAACATGAGATCTAGGAATACAAGCAGAACAGCCAACAGCCCAGAAGCCTGCTGGCCAGTTCAGGTGAAGGATCTGAATCTGAATTTCCTAAAACACAAGACAAGTTCATTAATGCTTGTCATTAATGCGTAGTCAGCCTGCGTAGCATCTCTCAGTCTTTATCAAAACAAGCTGATTTTGGGTGTTGTTGGATTTGTTTATATATTTGTTTGTTTAAATTGATAGATAGGGGGACCACTGGGGGCTGTTTTAATTCTTTTAATCTGAAAAACCTTACAGGGTGGCAACTCTGCCTTCCACCCTTCATCTCACGTTCGCAAGTCACTCATAGAGATGATGAGATACCTTTCCCTTACAAGCTCCATGAATTTTGTTGTCATTCTAGATATCGTAGCTTTGGGTAGAGAATATCATCAAAGCTGTGGCACAAGCACAGGCTTGAAGGTCAAACACAGAACTATTCCTTTGGCTCAAAAGATGCCAAGATGCTTGGCCTCAAATGCCATCTGGCACAGAGTAAATCTCACTGACAAGGAGACCATGTAACCAAACTGACAATAGAGGGGAAAAAAAAGACATGACAGGACTCACAGGTTACCTCTTTCCCCCAAATTATCCTGTTTTTACCTACTATATATCTATGAGGAACAACTGGGGAGTTTCAGTCTGGGAAGTAAACAAGTGAGAGGATATAATAGAGGTCTATAAACTGCTGAGTGGCACTGGCAAAGGTGAATCAGGAACAGCTGTTTACCGCCTTTTCCAGCAGAGGTAGGGAGCAACTAGGGAAACTAGGAGGAGGCAGAGTCAGAACAAACAGAAGGCAGCATCTGGGCAGTGTACGCTACAGCCTGGCCCCACCAAGTCTCTGTTTTGAAAAATAATCCTAACGAGGGCTACCAGCCCTGACGAGGCCCGGTTGAACAAGCACCAAATCTCTGCATGCTTAACTGAAGTGCAGGTCTGGTTAATGACAGGGAACCTTTGTGAGAGGTTGCCTCAACTGTAGGGAAAGCAGATGCTTTCATTCAACCCTAAAAAATGAAGTTTAGCCTTTTTGTTTCCTGGAAGTGACATATGAGTAGGTTATGGGCCTTCCACCAATCCTGGATGACAGCAACATTTAGCAGTCAGACCATGGCACAGGTTGGTTCAAATTCTCATGCTGCAGTCCTGGTTTTACCACTAGTTTATCATATGGCATTACAAAAAAAAAAAAAAAAAGGTCTTGGCATACGAAGGGCATCAAACCAACAACAGCCAGGGGCCTGTAGTCTAAAATCTGGCCCAACTTGTCTACTTCTAGATGAGAATGACAGCCTTTGCCTGCTGGTATCGCAGGAGGATGGGACTTCACCTAACACTGCAGAGGTTTAGGAGTGCCCAAGTGGTAATTGTGCATATTTGAGTCAGACTGAGTAGATTAACCCCCAGCTTTTCAGGGTAAGTTGGCAGAAGGCAGAACCATCTGCAAACTGAGAAATGCAAACAAGGAGGGAAAAAGTTCAGTTTTGCATTCTGAAAGAAAATGCAAATTTTTTTTTTTTTTTTACTCGAGCTTCAGTGCCAGTCTTCTCTGATTCTACACCTTCTGGCACAGGAATGAAACCAGTCTAATCTCAGTAACTGGCTAAGGAATGCTCAGGCTTTCTGAAGTCCCAGCCCACTTGGTTAGCTGTATTTCTGAGACAGAGAAACAGCAATCTTTCTACTTTTAACATCAATAACACCAGTTATTCTCACAAAGAATTATTATCAACAATTCCTTTGCTATATTTACAAAGAAGCAGGGCTATTCTTAGAGAAAACACTAAAAAAGCCATTTTATTTAGCTTTCTTGGCAGTTATACAAAAATGTAAGGAATGTAGTCAGTTAAAAACATCAAATCCCCAGCACGAGCCTATAAGAGCTTTCTAATGCATATTTACAGTATAGAAAGCAACCGCTTTCCTGTTTTTTGGAACAAACAGGGAACCTTCTCTTTTCCTCCTAGCTGTTCCTGAAGACCAAACATTAAGTTTGACACAGAATGCTGCTTTTAATGGTGTGGGTTGTAAACTTTTAATGCCTAGAAAATGGGACTTTATACTACAGTCTTCTTTTCCTAAAAAGGAATCGGAGGCAAATTTTACTGCTGGTTTTAGGAAAGCTCTGAATTGGCAGCCCAGGGTATCTAAATACTCCTTTAGCCACAGCTTGGTTTGCCATAGGGAACAGCAGTGCTAACTTCTTCCATGCTGCTCCTCGGCAAGGCAAGGACATGCACCCCAGAGAGGGGGGGACTGCTCAGGTCCTACAGTACTGCTAGTGGGGCCGGGGAAAAACACTGTATTACCATAGGGACTCAGCTCAGTGTGGGGACACTGGGATTTGGGAACACAAGCAGGGGACCACGCCACTGCTCCTATATGTGCAACAGCATCTCAGTACTTTGTTCCAGCCTCTGAATACCATCAGGAAAAATCTCAGTCTTGGGGGCATTACTTACTGCTTAGGAAGAAGACTGTGTGACGCACCCAGGTCATAGTTTTCCTGATGATGCTGAAAACAAACAAAAGATATGGGTTATTGCTCCAGCTTTTGGTGGGGGTAATGGGTTCAGCTCTTACCTGGTGAAAATGAACAATGCTACCAATGTTACTTGAATTGCACAAAGCCCCAAAGATTTCCAAATGGACACGACAATACATCCTTTAAATAATAGTCTATTCCATGGGGAAATGAAGAAACTCAGTATTTTGGGCTTTTGTAAATTAACTGGTATGGACAACATACTACAGGGAACAATCCTCCACAGGTAGGGATACAGGTATTCAAGTTCTACCTCTTTTTCAGCTATAACTCAAAAAACCCTCTAGTTTTCTCTTAAGTTTGCCTGTGTTGGAGGCCTCCTGGTCTCCTGAGCCAGCTTGAAATTAAAGATCTAGAAAGATTTCTGATCCCATTCCCCGTATTTCAAATTATCTCAGGTCTCCCAGGTTAGAGGAAGACTGGAGTCACACTCCTCTATCCCCTGTCCTCTGAACCATATCATTGTTTGTCGTTATTCTGTTGCTGGCAAGCCTGTTGTTTAAGATATGTTTTCAGTGGGTTCCTCCTGGACCTTCCTCAGGGAGGTGATAAAACTGCCTTTGAAGCACTCTACAAGTTTTGTTTTCATAACCAATATTCATTGCATTCATTGAATTTCTCCAGATTACTGAGTATTTCCCATTTTTTTTTTTTCCTATCCTTATACAAGATAATGACCAAAAAGGACAAAATCCTTCCTTGTCCTACACTGAAGCAGTACTCCAAAACTGGAAATGAGTCTGGCTTCTTTTACTCAAAGAGTGTTGGCCACAGCCCTGAGAGTTTCGTTCTCCTCCCAACCAAGAGGGCTGCCCTCTCATCAGATCGTTCAAATGTGCCACAGCCCTGACACCACAGTGGGAAACAAATATGTCATGCAATCATTTTGCAGTGCAACATGCCAGGGCCTGACAAATTAGCCCATCATGTTGGCACGTTCCACAAAGCAGTGGGAACGCAGCTTGGCTCCCGCTACCCTGCCATGGCACAAGGCAATGCCAGGTCGGAATGAATCCTAAAATGGCCCATAATCACACGGCAGTGAAGGGAGAGGGCCTGGGGGAGCAATCGCTCCTTGTGGCAAATGATGCAACCCCAACCAGGATTTCTATGGGCTTTTGTGATTTGTACCATAACCATATGCTTCTCTTTCCATTTCAGAGTGATCAGGACTGAGCAAGCCCTCATCCGGAGAAAACCAGGCAAGAAAATGACAGCGAGAGGAAACGAGAGGCTCGTTCAGGCCTTTGGCTCCCACTCGCTGTCATATAACAGTTTCATCATTGTAGGAAGTGTCAATAAGATACCAACAGGGTAAACAATTGTCAGACAGATTTTCACAGAGCCAGTTGACTGGACCATGGCTGCTTTGTACACAATGCCAATGCAGTGTCAGTTCTAATGGAGGAATTTATACAGCGTAATTATGTCAGAATTTGCTCCAGGCTACACACTGTTACATTATAAACCTGGCCATTGCCATGTGATTAGTCAGAGCTTTAAATAACACTGAAAGTAATTATATCAAGCAAGACTAAGAAAAGTGGTGAATTCCAGTGCTTGCCACATATCAGCCCCTGAAGGCGGTTACCTAACGATGATGTCCCTTTTATTGCTGGAAGTTTTGATACCTTAGGCCACATCCTGATCACCTGACTTACAAACAGTTTAAGGACCCTCCTAGTTTGGCCCCTGTAATTATGGAGCAGAGGGGACTGTATGTGAGTTACGATAAGATTTGCAGATGACTGGATGTAGATGCATGCGATTGAAATGCAAAGAGCATGGAGGATGCCCCACATAGTAGCACAGGGCCAAAGGGGCTTTACATCAGAGAGATCTCCCTGCATGCTTGTAGGCATAGGTGGATGTCAGGCATCCTGTCACCAGTGGCCTGAGGGTTAAGGGCTTCTCCAGGGCTGGTCTGACTGTAAAGAAAGGGCGTTTTCCTCCTCAGGGTGGCACTGGAATAAGCAAGGCTTCTCCAGGCCTGCATCAGCACAGTATCGCATCACCAGCCCTCTGCAAAAGTGAGGGCTTCACCCAGGAGGGGCAGAAGAAGGAACTGAATGAGAAAGCAATCACTGGATTAAGGGTCAGCAGATCACAAGGTTATGCAATGCTCTGATTTTGCACTTTCCATCAGAAGACCCCTAATCAGCTGGCATCCTTAGATCCCCATTTCCCAGAAAGAAAAGATAGATCCTTTGCTGTCCAAGTCATGCTGAGCTTCAAGTTGTGTGAGGGGGACAAAGCTGGCTGATATCCCCCTTGCTCTGGCTCTGGTCTCTCAGGGCTCTTACAAACTGTTCCAGTTCATAGCAGCTCTCCTGAGGGCTGTTACAATGGTTGGGAATTGCTGTCATGCAGCATCTTTTAGCCTCACCTTTATTCCTTGCTCTGTGTCACATAGGGTGTTTCCACTTTGCTTTACTTTCTCTTTCCAGTAAACGCTCAGTTGGACCTGAAGCAATGCGTGGAGGTTACACCTCTCAAGAGCTCGTGGGATCTGAGGCATCTGAGATGTTGCAGCCAAATCACAGTCTGAAAGGGTGCTATTGGTGGTGCCATACAGTAGCTGCTGTAGAGGAGGCTGAGACACGCAAGTGACTGTACAGACACACTTTTAGAAAACAGGTGGATAATTCATGAGAAATCCCCACTACTTCTGCTTCTACCTGGCCTGAAGAGCTACAGAGACCAACAACTGCTTGTGGTATTCCGGCATTTCTGCTTTTGTCTGGGATGGGAATTAAACCAGGGACTAGATCGACAATAGAAATAACAGAATGGCAGAGGATTAGCCAAATCTTTTCAAATCTCAGCAAAAAAAGTTCCCTTTGGTTTTATGAGCAGACGTTCAGAATAGTTTTCATTTTCTCTGGACTGATCCACCCCACCTCTTCCTTTGACCTGATGAAACGGTGACTGAAGCCCTAGGTTTTGCATCCTGTTTCAGCTGCAGCTGAGCTCCGTGCAGAGGTGTCTGTCCACAGCTGCTTTTCATGGCTCCCATCCAGAGGCTGCCACCTCTTCTGATCTGCCAGCATAACTATTTGTATTGTCAACTATTTGTGTCATCACTTCCCCAGATCTATCAAAATAGTCCTGCTTACAGAAGACCTAAATTAAATGCACTTTAAAACACAGAAGGCACATAGGTCTTCACTAGGATGGGACTAAGTGGAGGACTGCTGTTAAACAGTATGTTCGGGTCAATGCCTTAAGCAAGAACCAGGAGAAACATCCATATAAGATATATATGTACCAGCATTAAAAAATTTGGGCTGGAGATAGCAGCTCTGCAGCATCCCTAGCCAACCTCTCTGCTGAGCACTGCTTTCCTACATGATCTCCCTCTTTTCCACTCTCTTTCTCACTTGACCCTGTAAAGAATTGCCTCAACATGTTGAACTGGCATAAAACTAACCCAACCAAAAAATACTTTCTTTTTGCTGCTCAGCATCCCGAGCAGGCTCAGAGCTGGATCCAGCAAGCCCCAGAGCCAGCTTGAGGATGGAGGCTGCTGTGCAGCCACAGCCCAGATACATTACTATAATAAGGTCCGTCTCTCTAGGTCTTAGTCTCAAAATCTGCATTGCCAAGCTGCTGTGAAAATAAAAGATGCTGCAAGCAACAGAGTGGGAATTGAACAGAGGTAAATTTGAGTTTCAAATGACAGAAAGACGCAGGTGGGGCAAAGAATGATAGGTGGTGAGAAGAGGTGCATTTTTTGAACAAAGCACCAGTGTTTTATGGGACAGGATTTTTCCTGAGTTTCTTGAAGTCTGATAATCTTACATCCACTTCTGGATGGTAATTTCTAGTCATTTTACGTCATGTCACCAACTGTTCTAATGGAGCCAGCCTTGTAAAACTGCCACTGTATTTATCAAATGTGCAGTCACATATGTGCACACATTGTGTGTGTCAACTGTGAAAAAGGAAATAAAAACCAATACCCCAATTAAATTTTCCATCTGAGGTGCTTTGCCTCAGTGTAAGTAGATTAAAAGTATAAAAGAAAAAAATCTTAGGTGGTAAGTAAACTCATATGTGGGGTTGGTTGGCTTGCTGTGATTTACCTTTAGCACCACCCCGGTCTGGAATACCTGGATGTTCACCTGGACTTGGTTTTCATTTTGAACTGGAGAAGGGTTTTGACAGCAAGGGTGCTTTTTGCTAAGGGCTCCTGGTTGTTTGTTCACAAGTTTGTCATATGAGTGGAAATACCACTCAGCACTGTGCTAGAGATCTGGGAGCACATGAGTGCCAGTTCTGGCTAGAGCTAGCTGTGGCTGTGCTGCTCTAACCACTGGAATGGTGAACTAGCAGTCGTGGTCCATAGTGGCCGTGCATTTGGCTGGCTCCTTACCAAAGCAGAGCATTAAGAAGTGGTGTTGGCTTAATATTGCCAGTGCCCCAGGGTATCCAGCCCATCTCACCTAACAAACAGGGCAAACCAAGCAAGAGTTCACCCTGAGCTGCTTGCCTGCTCCACCCCACAGCATTGCTGGGCACAGGAGGTGGGCGATGCTCCAGTCCCAAACTGTGCTGGTGAGCCATGGCTCTGGGGGCCTTCGTGCTGGTCCAGTCCCTGTTCTGAGACAGCTTGGGGAATATTTCAGGGATCTTCCCACTTCTTCCAGCTCCCCTGCTTGAAGGAGAAAGAGAAGTAACTTTTCTTACATCTTCAGGCTTCTATTAATAGTTGCAGAAGTCGCTGTGCTACGTCAGCTTGGGGCAAGGCAAAACCCCACTGCACAGGACCTTGTACTTGCAACAGCAAGTAGAACAGAAGACAAGCCAAAAATGCGTGTGGGCACAGACACCCCATGTTACAGCCCTATATTCCTCTTCAAAACACCTCAGCAAGTTGTTGGTGACCATGGCTCCCAGATGAGAGAGGGAGCTTTTGCTCTAGGGAGTGACCCAAAGACCTGAGAAGACTGAGCCCAACCCCAGAGGGCTGCTGGGCTCTCAGTGAACCCCTGAGTTCCTCTGGTTCCTCCAGCAGCATACAACCTTGGCACAGCTTTGCAGGGGAGTGCACGAGGCCAACCAGCCTCCAGGCTCTGGGATGTGCCAGATTATTTTGGTCCCTTTGACATGGAAGGAACAGATCCCAGCAAAGCTGAGGGATGCACAGGCTGTCAGAAGAATCAGTCAGTGCCAGATGGGGACTTAGGGACTTTAAGCCTCAGACGTAATAAGACCCCCATAATGGACTGCACCAGAGATGTGAAGTCCCAGAGAAGATGGATTCAGCTGAACATGGAAAGGACACAGCTTCTGTTTTGCTTGCCCTTCTTTACCCATCTCTGTCACCTCTCCAACACCAGATTTCTTCTCTTGCAGAGATGCCAGTGATTTTTGGGCGCAGCAAGGGTGGGGGCAGCACTTTTGGGGTGGGGATCTTGCATGTGCCCAGCTCATGCCCCACAGCCACCTGCACCACAACCATCAAACTCAGGGGGGCTGCAGGAACTGGGAGGTGGCATTGAGGATCCTCATGGAGACTGCATGCCAGAGAGGGGACAGAGCTCGTCCCTGCACCGTATCCAAGCAAGAAAAAAGAAATGGAGAAAAATAATTGTTATATTCTCCTATACTAAAATGGTCTAAAAGGTACATTGAAGTGGTTTTGCCCCTTCTCTTGAGCTTTTCTGAAATACAATCTGTGGTTTTGAGTGTTAAAAAATGAAAATCACCATCTGTGATGAACAAGACATTGGGATGAACTGGGGCAGCCAGGTGGGACAAGTGGAAGAGATGCACTGAAAGGAGGACAAGAGCAAGGAAAAGGCACACCAGAGAAAAAGGAAGAAAGATCGGTGGAGGGAGAAGGCCGTGGTGTGGCAAAGAAACCCTTGCAGTGACAGTGCCCTGGGAGCCGCAGCCAGCCAGCGCGGCTCGCTCCCGGCCCCCAGCCTGGTCCAACTGCAACAACATCTGTTACACTTGAGCTCTGCTGGGTTAGTGGCATGTTTGTTTAATTGTGGGCCTGGTTTGCTGTTTTGCTTCCCATTAGGAAGCTGAAGAAAGGAGGAGGAGGGTGTTTTCATTCTGGGGAGCATTTCACCAGGACAATGAGGTTTTTTTCCATGGCACTGGGTAGTCAGAACTAGCTGTACTGCTCCTCACGACAAGGCAGACGCCTCTGAAGCCCATTGTTCTACCTGATGCATTAAGGGCTCACACTTGTAATTTTGGCGCTGATCCCCCTCTCCCATTGTGTAAGCAGAATGGGCTGAAAAAGGAGAGTCTGTCCTCTTTATCTGGCAGCAAGAAAATGAGGCAGCGGTGGTGGCAGCGGCTCCTCTGCCCGCCAAGGTTTTTGCTCTCCTGTGGCAGTGGTGGGGAAGTGGGGGGGATGGCTTTGAAAGCTTCCCTGGTCACTCCCAGGAAAGTCACCCAACTTTCACTCTCTGTTGTAGCTCCTTGGCCTCCCTCCAATTTTCCCAAATTCATCACTGAGTATTTTGGAAAAATATGACTTCTTCCTGCCTGACTGCTCAGGCTTTTTTTGTTTTAATAAAAAAGAGAATTGTTGAGAGGGGAATTTTCTAGTGCTGGACCGACAGCCCTGAAGACCAGTACCCTGTGCTTCTGCATGCACTGCAATCAGAGCATGGCAGGAGCAAACTCCCACACCACCATCCCCTACCAGCGAGGCATTTTGTCTCTAACGTGGATCAGACCAAGGCAGTGCTGTCAGAGAGCTTCCATAACATGGGCATCTCCTTCCTATGCCAGGATGATGCTTTGGCTTTGTCCAAGCCCCCAGAAAGGCTTTGGGCTTGTAAGAGGAGCAGGCATATGCAGGCATGCCCTGTTGTGCTTGTCTTGCTCAAAGGCAGGACAGATGACCAGCTGACTGGGCACCAAGCACAGACCTATATAATGGTCTGACATGAGAAAGCATGTCCTAGCAGCAACTGGGACAAAAGAGCGTCAGGAATGGTGATGGGTCGACAAGGCTTTGTATAGTACAGTTCTCATGCTCTTTCATCATTGCTCAAAACTAGAGACCCCAACTCAAACCACTGGACCCAGACTTTGTATCTACTGCAGCAACATGCTGAACTCACAAGGAACATTGCAGACATCTGCTTAAAAAGTAAAACAAAAAACCCCTTTCCTTAAAATTATGGATGGATTAAAAAAAAAAAAGAACTGAACATCAGAAGCTTAAATATAAACTTAAATTATTAAACAGGCAATACAAACAGAGCCCTGACTTTGCAAACATTTACATATGCAAGAATCCTGGGCACTCTGAGCTTGAGGGGAAGGGGGAAGGATCATGTGTCTAAACATACTTACGCGGACAAGCATCTGCCAGGACTGGGCCTGACACTGGAAACGTTTTGGGGTGTGCGCTGTCCTCTCTTACAGCTGTACAGCAAGGATCCACTGCTGAACTCCAGTAGGAGCCCACATCTGACCAGAACCTCATTAGCAGAAATAAAATGCCTTGGATCCTGAGCAAGCTGGACAGAAACACCAGAAAAAGCTGGGGAAAGTGTACAGTTAAGTCAGAAGAGAGATGCAGATGCTGAAGATGACTACAAAAATGCTTCCCACCTTTAGTTTTGCAGACTCCAGAGCGTCCAGCCCTGCTTTGGTGAGGCTGTGCTCCCTGAGCCCAGCCTGTCCCCCGAAGGAGGACACAGCCATGCCTGGGTACATCATGTGGACCCCAAACCTCACCCACAGGCCTGTTGGCTCCGTGTTACCTTTAGAAAAGGACTTTCATTGGCTGCAGTTGCAGGACTGCAGGTGATCCGCTGGCTGAAGCCTGCACTCCGGTCACAGCTGGGAGCCTCTCCATGCCAGCGGTGTTCAGAGCTTCATGTTTCAGGTGAGCTGCCCCAGCTGGTGGAGGTTTGGGCAGAGGCATACTGCCCCTTTCTCATGGCTCTGGGAGGGCAGGGTCTGACCTGGGGAGGGAAGGAGTGACATTTTGATGGACTTCTTCCCCCAGCACTTCAGAGCCAGTTACATGTTGCCAAATTATGGTAGGAGCTTTACACAACTAGAAGTCTTGCTGCCAACTATTAAGACTCACTTTACTGAGCTAATTCTGTCCACCTTCAACTCTAATTAGATGCCTTGACCATTAGAAACTACAGCTTCCAGGCCCTCAGATCAAGAAATACCCATGGGCAATGGAGGACTTGTGAGGTTTGCCTGTTTCTAAGGGCTCATCTCTGCTGGCTTCAGCTACGATTTAACAGCAATGCTGGTATGGCCGGACTCTGTCTCCCTTCCAAAAATGTGCCTTTTACATTGCAATCACCACCTTGCCATGCCTGTCTGAGCACACAGCCTCGAGGGAAAGGAGGCATCATCATACCTGGTACCTTCACAGAGCAGCAAATCCTCCTTGATCACCAATGACCTCCACTAGCATCAGCCAGGTGGAAACAGCAGTGTCTTTTCCTTCCTGAAGCCACACACCAACAGACTGACGTGATACAAAACTCACCTCTGCAGGGCAGAAATCCAGCCTCAGCTTTTGTCAGCCATAGCTTACTTGATTTTCTGTACAATGTGAGACGTAGTTTGCTAACCCATTCCAAGGTGGCGGAAGTCTGTGGGTGCTGCCAGCATGGATGCTTTAAGCCACGGCAAGGAAACTTATTTGGGATCTGGTACTGAAATACTTTACAGGCGCGCTGCAGCTCCCAGCTGCTTGGGCACCAGCTTCCATCTCAGCTGGTGACAAGAGGACCATCGGCACAACAACCCGTGGTCAGAGGCTTGACAGCACTGTAACTTAACTTGATTTTAAGGTCTGCATGGAGCGAATATTAAAGCGAGGTCTCCATGCTGCAGGGCTAACTGAGCCGGGAGACTCAGTTACAGAACAACTGTCCATTAGCGCAGGAGGCAGTGCAGATGCTATCTAGCTGTGGTATTATCCCTTGCTGTTCTAACTTAGCTTTGGACAGTTAAGATCTTGATGACATTATGAGCGGGGCTAGGGGCAAACTGTGGCCACAGCCAGATTAATAGCGCACACAGGGCCTTACTCGGGAAGTGCTGTCTGCTAATACAGTCGCTCACTGCTATTGCTGCTCCTCTTCTGGACTTTCCTGCTCCACTGTACAGTGCCCCGTAGCTGTACCAGAGCAATCGCTTGCAAACCACCGTGCTGAAAGAAGGCAGATTTTAATAAAATCACTAAGGAAAGCACATCGCCAAGTTACATCCCCAGCTGTAGCGAGCAAGAGGCAGAGACACGTTCATCGCTTTGCCTGGAAAAACTTGTGATGGCAGGATAACCTCTTCCATGGCGTTCAACCCCGCACCTCCCAGCAAAGTATTTACCACCCTCCAGCCGAGGGGCGTGTGATGTTTGCTTAAGCTCAGGCTGGTTTCACGTTTTCGCAGTGATATGATAATTGCGTTTAGATAGTCCTGTCTCTCTCTCTGCTGGGCTTTTCACAGGGCTCTCCTGGCCCCCAGCAGGGCTAATTTAAAAGCGGCTCCACTCTCAATGACATGCCGCAATGTTTTCAAAAAGAAACAACCAGCAGTGGCTCTCTGGAAAAATAACAAAGGGACCCAATTACAAGCAAATGTGTTGAAGGGTCCCGGGGCCGTCTGTGGGCAAATTAGGGCCAATTAAAGGTCAAAATGATTTAAGGTATAAGGACAAGAGAGGGAAGGGAAACAATTGGTCAGATTCTTGCACAGAGTAAGTGTCTGCTGCTCAGTTTGAATACCTTCTAGTGCCCAAACGGTGGATAAGCTTCAGAGTTGGGATTATATCTGATTTTTAAAGTGGGTAATTCCTACTTGGTGTTCCATCCATGCTTGGGAAAGTGCTTGGTGTTCTCACACTCAGCAGTCCACCTCCAATGAGCCCCTGCCAGGGCCTGGCACATGGCAGCCCATGTGGCCCCCGTGCAAGCTCGAGCCCTGTGGCAATGGCAAGCAGACAAGTTTTATTGTCACCTGCAAGCTGGAGCGAGGGTTTGTGCTGCTTATCACTGCTGAGGGGCAGAGGGGTCTCAATGTAACACTCCAGGTCCCCACCGGCCAAGTCATGGCTGGGGCTTGGACCAGGGCTTTTATCAGGTTCACTCAACTCAGCCTAAAGTTGGGCATTTTCTTTGGAATGTGCTGTGTGCACCAGAGAGTTTGATTGCTCCCCAGGGAAAACGGTGACCTGCTGCTCTGCATGACAGCCCTGTCCTGTTCCCCTGTCTCCCCTCTGGCCACACTGCTGCAGCTCTAACCTCTGCCTGGACTCCCATCGGCTCCGTGACCTGCCAGCACATCTGTGGGCAAGCTGGCCATAGTTGTTTTGGGCAGATGCACTGCTGAGCCTTTACATGCGCCTTCTGGAAAAGGTAGCTTGAGACGCAGGAACGGACATAACCCTGAGGTTTGGAGGCTGAGGGGTGATGCTCGACCACATAATTTTTTTGATTTTTCAGCATTAGTAGAGAAGATTCTTTGGGCTGATGGTTTGGAAATGTTTAAACAGTCATACTCAGCTGAGGCTCACAATCCTCCTGTGTGAAACCATCTTCCCTCCTGCTACCCAGGTTTCAAAGCAAAGGGAAAGGCAACTTTCCCCTGAGCCAGTGGCAGAGGGGGGACTGCAGCCTCCCTCACTAGATCCTCAGTGCCATGCCCTCGTAGATGAGATCACCTTTACTCACCTGAGAAAGCTGAAATCTCATCCAGAAATGGTCCAGCAGATGAATTTGTAAATGGGCTGGGGACTTCATACCAAGTTTCCTTCCAGCATCAGTCCCTCCGCCTGCAGCCAATACAAATACCCCAGCAATGCTGCAACAAAGACAACACGATAAATACTTTCACCAGATCTATTTAAAACCAGAGAACATGTTCAGCCTGCTGTTTTCTGTTGAATTTCAAATGAACATTATGGAGGACATGGCTTTCTCATTGTCATTTTTATCCAGTAACAAAGAAGCGTGGAGAAGGTTTGAACTCCTTATTGCTCCCCAGCATCTCCCCTGGTTCACGGTGGAGATCCTCACTCACACTCAAAAGAGTTAAACTGCAGAGTGAGGAGCTCTCTGCCTGCTGCAGGAGGGCGGGATGGTGGCAGTGGTTGAACCCTGGTAGAATAAGGTGGGCACTGTACGGTTTGGGTGAACCCCACCTCACAGGGGGATCCAGGTCTCATTTCAGATTCATCTGCCCATCACTGTCACATTTTAGTAATGGACTGAAATGTAAAGACATAAAGCTTTTCTTTTTCCCCAACAAAGAACAGAGGGGTCATTTGAAAAAAGTAACCTGGATTTAGACTTCACACATCCCTTGGTGAAGAAGTGCTGAAATTCGGGGAGACAGTCAGGGCAAAGAAGTCCTGACATAACATTTTGAATAGCCCATGCTGCTGGTTGGCTTTCTGTAAGAAAGCAAGTAAAACCATTCAGGGAGAAATGGCACCACCAATGCTTTTACCCAGTTATTCATCATTCTGTGACATCTTCGTCATCCCCTACCTGAACTGTTTGGAAACAGCTGATTAGTGGTGACACATTTCCACGCAGACTTACTTAAAAAAACCTCACAAAGAACCTAAAAAAGAAAAAAAAAAAATGCAAGCAGTTTAAACCCATCTTACAAATGGCTCTGAAACATCCAGCCCTGTCCCTGTCCCATCTCATCCTGCCCCCTTCCTACCATCTCCAGCTGGAAAAAGAGACCATAAAGCAGTTTTGTGCAGTCACATGTAAATCCCCTGTCTCTGTTAAGGCGAGAGATTAGCCTGTTAACAAAGTTACCTTGTCACCTACCCTGCTTAATCCTTGCATTTCAAAGTGTAATTTTATTGAGCGCCTCGGAGCTGAAATCTGGTGTGTGTTATTTATTTATTTATGCAGTTTAATCGTTCCCTACTTTTTTTTTTTTAATTCACCCGAAGCTCAAAAGATTTTTTTCTTTTTGCCTTACTGAAACCAGTGACTTTTGGAAAGGCCATGCCTCTGCCATTTGTATTAATTTTAATGTCTTTATTTAACCCTTCAGGGGCTGAAGCAGCTTAAAGACATTGCCCCCCTCTCCTCCCCCTCTCCCCGCACCTTTCCGAGACGACAGTCAGACAGTCTCCACACAGTGCTGTACGGCTGGTGGTGCAGCGGAGTATCCTGGCCATAAATCTGTCAATACAAAGAGAACAACACGCACACAAAAAATGTGGCTAAAACCAAGAAATGTAGCATAATTACAGGTTCATTATTGCAAACAAAAGCATCCCCTGATCCCACCCCTTTGGCAGGGACGGGAGCAATTCAAACAGGCTCATTATGTAGTTACCTAGCCAGGGTCAGAGCCTCCTGAATAGCTGCTGTGGCTCTGCTTATTATCCGGCCCTGGACGCCGGGAATGTGCCTGTTCCAGCCGTGGAGGTGCAAGAGCGCTGGGAGCAGCGAGGCTCCAGGTTTGCTCTCCCCTCCCTTCCTACCTATTGTTATCTCTGTCCTCAGGAGAGGACTCGCTTTAAAGCGCATTTAGCCATAGTGAAAGGTGCCCGCTTGACAGCCTTGGAGACTGAAGTCTTGTGCTCATCTGCCCAGTGGGTACAGCATGAAAAAGGAAGATTGGGTGCAGCAGCAGACATGGGAAGGGGGACAAGAGTCCTGTCTCCATTGCCTGGTCTATTCCCCCTCCAAAACTGCCTGCCGCAAGGCTGGAAGCCGGCTGGCCGAGGCACGCGGTTCCCACAGCCCATCCAGCAAACACCTCTCTGTTTGGAAACAGCTCACACCTAACCTAGGCTGGAAAATACAACTTCCCAACTCATCCCAAATTTCCCAAAAGTTTGGGAGAATTCCCAACACACCAAACCAGCCTGCTGCCTTGGGACAGTGGCCAAAACTTTTGCTCAAGACATCTCCTCCAGCCCTGTGCAAGCCCATGCTCCATCCCATCCCTCTGTCCCTGCACCCAGTCGCTGGCAGATGCACGAGCAGCCCAGGGATGCAGCTGGTGCTTTTTGGATGTTTCCAGCCTGGGCTCCCTTTCTCACCGGGCTGGGAAGCGGCGTGAAGTCCCCTTCGACACCACGTGCCCCTTCCAGAGCCACAGCTTCCCTCTCCGGTGGCCAAAGAATTGAGGAACTCCAAACGGCACCGCTGAATATTCAGGGAACCTGACAGCCCCCTTCCCCTCCACCTCCAGCAGCGGTGAGTGCCGCTAGCGCGCCCACGCCGAGCCTGCCTCCATCTATAACCCAAATGTCAAAACGTTTCCTCTTGCAGCCCCATTCAGCTCGTGGTAGCCCCGATCCCAGGTCCTAGTCACGCTGCTTTTGGGGTCTGCCTCGCCGAGCCATTACTGTCACCGCCCCACTGTGCGCAGATAAGAATAGGCTGCTTCTTCTGACTCATTTAGCTAAAACAATGGAGCCACCAGAGGCCAAATGAATCCCTGGTGACTTCAGCGGAGTTAGACCAGGCTAAATTTGGTCCCAAGCGTACAATTAGCACAGAGGAGAGCACAGTGTCATGACAGTCTTTTGGCTCTTCCTCCAGGCTCCCTTCACCAGGCTCCCCCTCTCTGCTGAGCAGCTGGGTGCTCCCTCTCAGCCACCTCACTGCTCACGTCTTGCCGTTTCTGGGCACCGAGAAGGGCACCCTGCAAGGGGAAAAGGCAACCCATCACCAGCAGTTTTTGCCTGCGGAAGGGTAGATCCTGTTACCCTTTGTGGGTAGGAAAGAAAGAGCTGGTCCTCCCCACCTTTGACTTGCGAGGAAATGAAACCCATTCCCTGTGGAGACATGCCTGCAGGCATCCCTCCAGCGCTGGGCATCCTCCCAGTGCCTTCAACTGGCTGAAAGCCTCTCTCAGGTCTAGTGTCCAGTCCCCTTTATGGCCACACAACAGGCCTTTAAACTTAGCCCTTACCAGCCTTTCATCATCATCAGTTTTGCGGCAACCAGATTCCCTCTACTAATAGCTAAGTCACCGAACTACACTTTTTCAGCATATTTGTATTTCAAATGCTAAGAAAACATGTCGGAAATCATACAGGAATTTTCTTTGGTGACTCTCAGCCAACAAGACGCTCTGGGAAGGGGAGGTATCGCCCATTTACTCCCACAGCCACAGAGAAGTGCCAGGCCCAAAAATAGAAGGGGCAAAAATAAATTAGGAAAAAAAAAAAAAAAAAGCAACTAACCAGACCTTTTCAAACTCCAGAAACACTTCCTCAAAAAAATGGTTTTGTGCATCAGGCGTGAGCAGAGCCTGGATTGCAGAGCTACTTCCACTCACTGCTCCACAGCAAGGCGCAGGCAAAGCCGCACTGCCAACGGCCCGATGTAGGATCCAGGCTTTGCTCTAACTCTGAGAAAACTCCTGCTAACCTCAGAGAGCGTGCCCGTGTGTGCGTGTGTGTCAGGAAAAAAAAATTAAGCAATGAAAAAGTGTCAAATAATGTAAGACAAAAAAGAAAAGGGGAACAAAGAGCAGAGTGTGGGCCTGGAGAAGGTCTGTGCTCGGTGCCTCCCTCCCTGTGTCCCCCTGCCCCCTCTGGCTCCACAACCCAGAGCTTTTTCAAACATACAGACTTCTCATTCCTTTGACAATTCTTCAAAGACTCCAGGATTCAAGGGAACTTCCTGTTTCATCACAAAACTTTGCTTTCTTTTCCTTTTCCAGACTATTAAACCCCACACTAACGAAGCAGTGTTTGCTGCGTGTCCGACGACCCTGCCTGCTGCGTGACATTAAAGTTACGCTGCTCAAGGTGTTTTGGTCCTTACATCCCCCCTTCTGACCCCCGAGTTTACTGCAGAACAAAGCCTTGTTAAGCTCGATGCTGGAAAATATATTTCCTCCCTTGCATACCCATAGCAGTTGTTTTAGCGTTGCATGGGGTTGCGTGTATTATTTTGTTATTGCAGGGTTGCTGGTGACAACTGATCTGCACACACTGCTTTGTTATTGTAGGGTTGCTTTAAAATCCTAGGCTCCCGGTCTTAGTTTCATTTATTTATTTTAGGAAAAGGTAGTTTTAAGGGTTGAAAAATAAACATGCATAAAGACATACCAAGACACAGCGAAGAGATGGCGCGGAGAGGAAATCCTGTCAGACCTGGGGCCTTGCCTGCCTGCGCTGCGCCCCTCAAGCGTGGCTGTGTCCTCGCCTCCTGCTCTCCTGCGGCCCCTGTGACCCGCAGCCTCCCGGCAGCAATGACTGACTTTTGATACTCGGCGTTTTTGCAGTGCATATTAATGTCACTGTGAAAACAACATGGCATTAACAGTTCTCAAAGGCTTGAGTTACTGTAAAAATCGGCACCAGAAATGAGGTTTAAAAGTTCAGATAAAGGAAGAGGTGGAAGGAGAAGAAAAAAGTGGGGGAGAACAGGAGTGAAGTGTTGACTTGAACGATGGCACATGATGATGGCTTTCTGTGTGATGAGCAGGCATGATCCCTGGGCAGCATCCCCAACGCTGCCAGGGAGCCCCTGGAAGGGCCGTGTGAACCCTCTTCTCTGGCTGCTAGTGGGTGACCAGGCTGCAGAAAGGACTTCGGAAATTACAAAAATTCATCCCAGCAACTGGCTCACCTACAGCATTCCCCAAAGCCTCCTAAAATTTGCTCATTTAGGACCAATGGCAGAGTCCAGTCCTTGACACACCTCAAGGGCAGAGCACAGCAGTACATGGGCCCAGACCCTTGCCTCGCCCCAGAGTCATGTTTGGGGCTTGTTTTCCTCATCCATTAAGGGAAGAGGGGATGAGATGAGTTTGGGCAATACTGGGAAGGAGCAGAAACACGCAACAATGCACCCTTCCCAGCAGAGCATCCATGGCTCTGTTGTGAAAGGGGAGACCAAGAAGACAATGAAATTAATGGGAGACACTCCTGTCAAGCTAAATAATTAAGTCTCAGGGTACATAATTGATGCGCTCTTGATGTGGACCCTAAATCATTTACAAGGCTGGTGTGTAACCCAACGTGCAGCTCTGGTGTTACAACAGCAAGGGACAAGTATCCCCAGCGGCAGGGCGAATCGAACAGGGCAACTCTGGTGTGGGTCACGCCAACGGGGACACCCCCACGGAGGCATGGCTGAGGCAGAGGGCTCCTCCTGCCTGCCCCCACCCTTGCCCAGCTGCTGTAAGTGGGTTGCTCACCACCGAGTACATCCCACTTGCCTGGTGTTATGCTTTGGTGAACAAGAGTAGCTCCACCAACCCACGAAAGAGATTCCCATGGCAGGACAAGGTGGTACGAGAGGGAGACGCTGCTGTTTCTCTGCTGAGATTTTTCAGCCAACTTCCACTGAACTCAACCTCAGCTGAATCCTAAAGATCAGCATGAGCTACCCAGCGCCATCTGTAACACACCCATAGTTTTTTTCCCACCATCAGAGAGGCAAACTGGGGCTCGCCTGCAGCGTATGCACATGCTCTGCTGAATACAGGTGTCCCTGGCCAGCGATGCTTGGGAACAGCTCTTTCAAACTGCTTCTCTCCCCACGGCTATGCTGATCCATGCCCCCAACCCAGAGGGATGGAGCAATCAATACACAAGCGAACCGCTGGACAAAACAAGGCCATCAGGGACGGGACTGAGCCGTGGAGACAGTCCCTGGGGGTTTGCTGCCTGGGCTGAGGCAGAGGATGCCGACCCTGCAGCTGACTACACTAGCTCATAAGAAAGACATCAATCTCGAGGGCTTTTTCCACTGTCAGTCATCCACAACGCTCTTTCCTGCCCCATCACAGTTGCAGAAGTCAAATGGCACCGCACATCCCTATTCTGGTCTTTTTTATTTTCTTTTTTTTTTTCTTCTTCCCTTTTTTTTTTTTCTCCCTTGATCTTTTTACACTCCATCATCAAGAAAAGCTGGTTCTACCCTTCTTATGCCTTCCTACCACCATGGCAGCTGTCTTTCAAGAGCACCAAACATGCCACAAATCTCCTGGGTACCACCAGCCACCTGTCTGGGTGACAAGGCACCCCGAGCCTGGAGCAGGGGCACAACCCAGGGCTGTCTGCTGTCGCGCAGACTGATCCGGAGGTCGGCATGCTGGCTCCACACTGAAAAATATCACCGTCCCTCCTAGCTGCCCCCTACTCCCAGTGTTTTGACAGTCAGCTTGATGGGCTGAGTGTGTTAGCAGAGTCACCCAGAGCCCCCGCCAGCTCCCCTCCACCCCGTGCCCACCCCAGGCATGCGCCGTCTGCCTGACACTGCCTACAAACTCTATTAGCTTTGTAATTAAAAACAGCTGTAATCTGATCAGGTGGAGATCACGGTTACAAAATGAAGGAAGCCATTAGCAGGAAATGTTGTGGTTCAGGCAGACATCAAATCAGTTTAAAGAGATTGGATTTCATTGTTTTTATACAGTTACTCCATTACTATAATGCACTGGGTCCATTTAACCGGCTGGCTCGGAGGAGTGCTCATAAGGCAGTAGTGACATCTATGTGAAATGAACGGCATAAACAGCAAACTCTGAAAAGATAGCAGTGAATTTACACCCCTTGCTCTGCAGTGAATATTAATGCACCGTGAGCTGCTGGAGTGGGGTTTGTTGGGGGGCTGGCTTTCTCTCCTCTTTCTCAAGCTCCCATCAGCGTTGCCAGCGCCTCTGCAGGGCTGGGAGAGCCTCCCCAGCAGGGATCGGATCCAAGGACCTTTCCTCTTCCCCCCAGCCACAAACCAAACCACGGGTCCAGTTTCTCAGTAGCGAGGTAGAGTGAGAACTGAAACCACAGCAGCCACATCGCTTCGCTTCCTCCCGGCCTCTTTGCCCCTGTGTAAACACCAGCCAGTCAAGACAAAAACTGGAGAGTAAAATATTCAGGTTCTCACAAGGGATGTTGCCCTTTTCCTCTATTCTGCCCCCTCCCCCCAAAAAAAGGGGGAAGCAACCTGTGTTTGAAAGCATCAATCTCTGGCCCAAGCAAGGTGCGTGATGTGACCCAAAAGCATTGCCATCAGGAGGGGCTCTTTGCAAAAGCTGCTGCTCCTGCTTCAGTCCTGCCCTGAAGCCTGTAGCCAGGACACAGCTCAGGTACCTGTGGAAAAACCTACATCAGGAGGCACGTGATGGCTCCTGACTTCTCCAAGGCTGACAGTGGTTGCTAGAGGAGCAAGAAGGGCAAAGGGTGGGGGTTTTACAGTATTTTGGGGTTTGCACAACACCAGCGGGGATGGGGCTGGTGAGATGATCTGGACCAGTCTACTGTGAAAAAAGCACAGCCAGAAGCAATGTGAGGTAAGGGCTGCGCTCTGATTTCATCCCGTCCTCGGTGTTTGTAAGGTCCCCATGCTCTGAGCAAAGGCTCAGCAATTGGTACCTCTGGTTTCTCGCTCTGAAAAGGCCACCTGTGGTACCACGAGGGTTCATTTACCTGCTCCATGCCTCGCAACCTCCTTCCTGTGGGAAAACGAACAGGCAGGCTTCATGAAGCAGCTGGTAAAGTGCTCTAAGATGAGGAGAGTGTTAAGGAAATGCAAACGTGATGAGAGCTGGCTGCCAGGAAGGGAACTGAGACCATCCCATGGTCCTGCCTGAGCAGTAAAAGGACTCTCCAGGCAATGCAGAATACATCACCACCCTCCCCCTCCCCTTGCCAATCTCCTAATCAGAAAAGGAGATAAAAAGGGGCCTGCAGACAAATGCTCAGGCTGCCTCCTACTCTCATGCCGATCTGAGCATGCGGAGCCCCCCCGGTCCAGTCAAAACCCTCTTGGCTATCGCTAAGTCCCTCTTGGCTAGAAAATGGCTCTGTCATCTTCATACTAATCCAGTTCCCATACAAACAGGCAACCTCCTTCCTTCCTTGCCACCGCGTATCCCCTCTGTCTCCTGTCCTGCCCTCTCCCTTTACACCCTGAACTGTATCAAATGCATCAAAGCCCGAGTGAATTATGTTCCCTTTGACCTGCTGGCAGCAAGCTCAGCCACAGTACATTAAAAGAGCAGAGGCTGAGGTTTCATGGTCAGTGAAGGCAGAGGTGGAGGAGGAACTGCAGGTCTTGTTGTTGCGTTGCTTTTGCCTGTAGAAGCGATGCTTTCAGCCAAGTTCAGTGGCACTCAAGGCTGAGGTTTGGGGCTCAGCCCATATGGGAAAGTGGGGGCAGGGGGCAGCTGTGAAGCTGGGAGGTGATTTCTGAGCAGTCCCGGCCGGGTGGTCTGAGCCAGCGCTGTGGTTGCCATTGCCTCTCACTAACCATCTCTGGAGATAACGGGCTGGATGGAGGTCGCAGGGTCCTGTGAGAGGTGGCAAGGGCAGGAGGAGTGAAACAGCTGGGCTGGCTGAATCTCTGGAAGCCCCTACATGGGTGGCTCGCTCGCCTGCTGGGGTCTACAGCCTGCGCCGGGCTGATTGCGACCTCCCGAAACTAAGTCCTCCCTGAGTGGTTTCCCCAGGCATGATCTGTGCTTTGAGTTCATTACACTATGTGTGCAACCTGGGCAACTTCATGTGGTTTCAGGTTTGGTTGCAAAAGACGTCTATATCTTTGCTGGTGACGGCTGTGTAGGCTGCGGAGAGTAGACCTGGAGCTGGTGAGACTCAGGAGTTGTGGAGATGTTTTGAGGGAACATTGCAGGCTCAAGCTAGGCAAGACCACCAGTGCTCCCAGTTTTCTGCCAGTTGTCCCTGATGCGTCTGATATTGTGATGCAGGGGGTGCACAGCATCAGTGCAAGCCTTAGTGGCAGCAACCTTGGCATGCCGTGTGCAGGGACCCATGTCAAGAAAGGGAATGAAACTGGAGAAAAGTGCCTGCAGCATCTCTGGCTCTTACACACTGGCTCCAAACAGGATGATGGACTTCAACCAACGGTAAAACACCCTGTTGTCCTTAGAGAAAGAGAGGTGTACAGGGACTGGCAGTCATCTCACAGCGCTGAGGCAGTTCGTGCTCTTGCATCTTGGCTGCGGGGCGGTTTCTGCTGTGGCTCTGGGCGTCGTGCAGGGTTTGGAGCACCCTCCTCTGAAATTGCTGCGATGGCCATGCCAATCCCCAAAGAGGCGGCATCGAATCTGGAGCCTGTGAAGCCATTGCCAGCAAAATAAATATTCGGGAATATTTTTAGCCTGCTCTTGTTCAGAGAGAATTTCTTTGTGTCCTTCTGAGGAGCTCGCTGGATCTTTCATCGGTTTGTTTTTCTCATTAGCCGGCATAAGCTTTGTTCTTATTTAATAAAGATTAGGATCTGCTGCCTCCAGCCCTCTCTTTTTGCTCCTCCGTCAGGCCCGTGGGGGCTCAGGCTGCAGTGACATGTTTGATGTCGGGCCGCGGAAGTTGAAATGTGGGACAGAAGCTGGCTGGGGTCTCATTTCCCAAAAAAAAGCCCTGTCCCACTTCGCTTCTTTTCGTCCCTGCCACCCTCCGCAGAGAGCTGCCCTGCAGGGGGAGAGGGGAAGGGGTTGGGACAGAGCGATTGGAAACGGCTGCCTGGATCGTCCAGAGGTTTCCAGGCTCAGCTGGCTTGAAGCATTGCAAAGGTCTTGGTCTGAGCTGTCAACAGACAGCGTGGGGGAAACAGGGGATGGCTGATACAGGCAAGTACCGCCGGTGCATGAGCCTAATAAAATAGGAGACATGCCATAAATGGGGGAATGGCTTCTTCCAGCTTCAGAGGTCAGAGATATGTAATGGATTTCCTATCCCTTTATATATCATTGGATTCTCCTAGTTAGCCAAAAAAATAACATAAATGCTTTTCTTCCTTGAGCTGAGTCATTCCTCGGAAAGAAATATGTTTAAAATTACAACAGGTATGAACCAGAAGGAATTCTATAAACTCCCAGAAGGCAGCAGTGGGATCTTGGGAGCTTTGAAAGTCTGATCTCTGCTGACAGCCCCCACCGCTGCGTGCTGCTCTGGTAAGAGCATCACCACACCCAGCCAGGATGGAGGCCACTGCGTGCCAGCGTGGAGGTGCCACATCCCTGGGACAGGGACAGCAAGGGGGGCTGAATTGTGCCTGCAATGAAGGCAGGACCCGTATCCAACTCAAGCTCCCGTATGTCACTTCTCACTTATTCTCTCCATTGCCAACTGCATGGACCAGCTGGGTCACTGCTCTGCACCTCAATTTAGCCATCCCTGGAGCAAGAGTATATTTACCTTGTAAGAAATGCTGTGGTTATTTACTTGTGGTAACATATATAATTAGGTCTATACAGATCCAGTGCTATTAACATTGCTATATGTTAATGCACTTCTTTCTTAGACATTTTTATTTAAAAAAAAAAAAAATCTTTAAACACTCACACTTGGTAAAAGGCTCCCATTTCTAGCAGGAGAGCCTATTTTGCATATGCGTAACTTTGAAGGGGATGAATAACTTCATGGCCAATAACATTTATAGCTTTGCCTTGCGCAGGGAGATAAGGGCAGAGGAACGCAGGGCTCCAGGGCAGAAGCTGTTTGCCGAGAGGGGCTGGGAAGGAATCCAGTCCCCACCCTGCTGGAGCCTTACCTGCACCCAGGTGCACGCCGGCCGCAGCATCTATCCCCGCCAGCCGAGCACCAGCCGCTGCGTAAGGCTAGATACCAAACCTCCTAGCTCACTCTGGCATAGCTGGAAGGGGAGGAGGGACGGGGGACAGGAGAGGAACAGCAGGGAAGGCAAATTTTAGAAATACTTTTTGAACAGTCACAGTTGTAAATGAACTCACCCTCACCATGTTTGTGTCGCTTGTGTTTGCTGCCTGGGGCTATGTGAGAGCACAAGTTTTCCTGGCACAACTGCGCTTGGAAAATCAGCTTCCAATCCATATATGATAGTATTCATGGAAACCACAATTCTAATTTACATGCACCGATTTCCCTGCCAGAAACCGTGCTGCCGTCCAACCCGGGGATAAAAATGCTGCCCTGTGACTTCCCTGCCCAATCACAACCAACCAATGCACTTTAAAACTCAAATATTTTCCAGGGAATGTTTGCAACCCACAGTTTAAAAAAAGAAAATCTTCCCCAAATTCATGTGGTAGCTCAGCATCATGACTGCATTCAGGGAGATTTCCTTATAGGTATTTCCCAAGCCAGATATCTACCCCCACGAAGAAAAAACAAACAAACCCTCGAGAACGAAATCTTTCAGATACACAAGTTCTTAAATATTCTTCATTCAAAATTTCTCCGTTGTTTTCTCAAGTACTTTACACCGTGCCATGGAGATGTAGTCACAGGTCACCAATGCACAGGGATGAACCTGGCCCTTTTAAACCCGTTCTGCCCTGGTCAAAACCAGGGAGAGATTCTCCTTCCTTTCCCCATGCTGAGCTTGGCACAGGGACCTGCTTCCTCCGCTCCAGCTGCTGCCATGGTCGGTGCAATGGAGCAAAGGTTGGGGAGGTGGAGAGAGAGCCCTTAAGATAAAATCTGTTTCTAATGTCTATAAAAACCAAACCCAGATTCCCAGTTACTTCAACGTGAGCTGTGGAGATGGGGTAATGGAGAATGGAGTTATTTATTAATAGAAGGGCATTTCAATAGAGATCGGAGGAGGTGATACAGAGCAAATGGAGGCATTTACAGAAATAATGCTCAGGAGGTTTTACCCAGCTTGGTCAGGTGTCTCAACACTGTATCCTAGGACAGTTGTCTCCCATTCCCTGAAAAGGGTGTTTTTGGGGAGCTGCATGCTTACAGAGCCCTGCCATCACTCAACCCATTTCCCCCAGACCCAGCTCTCATTTCCACCTGAAAGTGGAGCCAGAACAACAAAAGCAGAGGAGGGATATTTGTCTGGGGCTCCTGTTCTTGCTGGGTTTTTTGGGAAGTGGTGTGATGCTGATACACTCCCCAGCTCAGACCCTCCCACCCCGCACCCAGCCCAGGGCAGAGGGGAGCCGCAGCCCCCTCTGTCACGGTCCTTGCCTTCTCTCCCTGGCTGTGGTTTTAAAACTCCAAGGCCAGGAGCTTTAAAAATTGCATGAGACTCCACTCCGATGCCTACCACCGCCTCCCGCAAAATGCAAAATTCGCCTCCCTACATTCTTTGCCGACTCCTTTTTAACAAACACCTCTGCCCTCGCTTGGCAAGCACACAGTGCCGAAATTCCCACCTGCCTCTCCCTTGCAGCCCCTTCTGGAGGGACTCATTAGCCATGCAAATCAAAAATGCTCCGAGAGCCCGACGGCCGATCCCCCCCGGCACCGGCAAGGAATGACAGACAATTCACGGGGGTCTTCAGGGAGCCGGGAGGAGGGAGGGAGGAGCGCGGCACGGCGTGGCTGCGTGTGGCAATCAAACTTTCCCACTGCCACCCGTCCCCGGGGAGCATCCCCGCTCCTGTTGTGGAGAAGCAGCGGCGTCTCTCCCTCCACCTTGTTAATCCCTTTTCGCTGTGCTCCCGCGCTCGGCTCCGCACCCCGAACCCCCCGGGAGCCCTGGGAAAGCAGCGCCCGGTCCTCGCTGCCCCTTCTCCTCTCTGCCTCCCTGCAAAGCGGCGTGGGGAAGGGAGGGAGGAGAAGGGGAAATGGGCCTTTCCTTAATTGATTTTGGTGAAAAAGGCAGGCAGCCGCTGCACTGTCAAATTAATTAGTTCCAGAGCTATTTGCAGTTATGAGCCATGTAAGATTAGTGGTCATTGCGTTTTGGTGCTAGGGAGCAGCGGGGGGAAGAAGGTTTTATAAGCTTTTTTTTGCTTTTGGAGCCTTCCTTAAAAACACAGAAGAACATAAAGGAGAAAAGGCTCCCTGGCTGCCCGTGCTGCCCCCAGGGCTGGCTCCTGCTCCAGCACAGGGCATGGGGGTGAAATGGCCAGTTTGGCCCATTCGGCATTATCTGCCCCACGCTGAACAAGGCAGGTGCTTTGCTACGGCTCTGGCCAGGCTCTCTCCTCCTGGCGAGGGCTGGCAGGGTCCTCAGGATCATCCTGCTGCCATCCTAGCCGAAGTGCAGCAGCAACACCAGCTCCCACACCCCCGCCGAGGTGCGAAGCCGGGTGGCCAGACATGACGGGTATCATCTCTGGAGATGCTTGGCCCCTTTTGTCCCCCTCTTGCCCTCCCTCCTCGGAGAGGCAAAGCAGGTTGAAGGCTGGAGGAGAGGCTTTGAAAGCCCCGGGTGCGGCTCACGGGGCTCAGATCCCCGATTAGATGGGAACGCCTGCTGCAACCTGATAACACAGCAGCATCTGACGGGGAGGCTCCGGCAGCGCTCCCCGAGTTGAGCAGCGCCTATTGTTTCAGGAGATATTACCCCGCACACATGCTTACATCTGGATATCGATAAGCGTGCCTGTTTATGCATAAACACAGTACAACATGCAGCCACATACCTCTGCATTCCTCCTCCCCTACCTCCTTTCCCTTCTCCCCCCCAGCCC